>OY720034.1:18624346-18660159 GCA_963082485.1 Eudonia mercurella
TGACTGGAGCGTATCATCGTAATGTAACATGTTCGATGCGAGCATTCGCATGGTCAGAACAGAGCAGAGCCGCTTGCCGCTCGCTCCGCAGTTATCGGCCAGTCGGCAATAACGTATCAATCTCGCCGCGAATGGTACGTTACGATGAGTTCGCTTCGTCTGGTCAGTCACCACCATATTTAGAACAAGTTTGTTTGTTATCGAAGTGGCGCCCCCTAGTGACAAGTTGGTTTCACAAGAATCAATACGAACTGATGGCATTGTGACATTTGTAAAAGCTACTTGTAGCCTAAACTGAATAAATGATTTTGAATTAAGTTTGTCTCTAGATGGCGCTACTGCGATCATATACAAATTGCAGTCTTAACTCGTTCGTATACCGAAGAAAAATCTCTATTGCCGCTATTACGTAAACGCTGTAGCTGTAGCAGAGAACGACATTCAACGATGAACCGACTGGTGTGTTAAATTTGTGAAATCAGTTTTGATTACTTTACTTGAACGTATGAATGTACAGTCGGCGGCAGATCAACCTACCCAAAACTGTCAAATTTCTACAATAAATTTTGAACTTTATTGTTTGGTTATAAGGATCAATATTCATTGGAGAAATTTGACAGATTTGGTTAGGTTGATCTGCCACCGTGTACCTATTTTTTTTCATGTAGATAGTAAGCATCAAATTGATATTAGCACACACAGGTATAATAAGGTCAAAAAGATAATTCGTATTTAAGAAAAATTGTTATAATGCGTGATGTTTTGTTTGAATCAGAAATGTTAATTGGTATTCAAAAACATACTGTAATTACGTAGCAGTAAGATTGATTCTTCTTAAATTAAAATACAATATTTGATCATCGATCAATTTGATGCTAACAGTACTATTAAAACATTTTTGGCATTATCATAAGACTGTATGGTGTGCGTCAGCACAGCTGTGCCAGTGGAAAACTGGCGTTTTGACTAAGCTAGGAATTAGTCGATAATTAGTCGAAATAAGTCGCCCAGTTTCAGAATTAGTCGGTGTTGCGTTTAAAAGTTATAAGCGGGTATTTGTGGCACAGCTGTGCTGACGCGTCAGCGCAGCTGTACCACCTGTATCTCGAGAATGGGACCACGTAGCGAAAATCTAATTGTATCTAATTAGATTAGTCGATAATTAGTCGCAAAGTAACAGAATTAGTCTGTCTCGCGTTTACAAGTTATTAAGGGTTTTTTAGGGCTCGAGAATGGAACCACGTAGCGAAAATCTGATTGCATAGAGAATTAGTCGATAATTAGTCGATACATCATACAAAAATTCAGAATCAGTCGATGCCCCGTTTTAGAGGAAAAAGGCATTCTTTTTTCGTGAATAGTCTCGGAGCCACGGGTCATAATGCGCGCAGTATGGTTATTTTGAATTATTTTGCGTACTTGTCTATTGTTAAAAGTATAATTTATATGAGTAACAGTATTAAGTAAGAGAATAGTGAACAATTTCAATCAGTTTTAATTTTTTTCTCGATTAGTTTCTGATTTACTCGATGTGTATTGTATGACATTATATATCTGCTTTCCTAGTCTATGTGGTACATTCGCGTACAACTGTGTTTTAAATTTGACTGTACAACTTTAATGAGTGCATGCAAGTTAAATATAACCAATGAAATCATCATCATCATCATCATCATCAGCGTTGTGTTCCCAACATGTGTGGGAACATGTTGGAAAATGAAAACTGACAACAATGAAAATGAAATGAAATATATTTATTAGAATACAGTATTACGTCATTCAGTTACATAAACTCAAAGCAGGTGCTCCGGAACTTTCATCAATTTTTATGATAAAACTGGAACCAACAATATAGTACAGACGAATTGAGAACTTCCTCATTTATTGAAGTTGGTTAAATGCCTAGATTCTTGAAAAAAGTGGCAAAGTTGCAGATTTGACGGTAGGTAACATGGCAATAGAATTCTCATACAAACATTTATATTATCATAATCACACAAAGTGACGCATGGTAAACTACCCAATTATTGACACTTAGGCGTATTGCATAGTAAAAGAATTTAAAAATCAATAAAAAAATTTACTATTGCAATATGAAATTAAATGAATCTTTATTTGAGTATAAACGTATTAGATGATCGCTTTTTAATCATCTTAAAATATTGCCTACCACCCATTCAAAATGTATTATGAGATTGATGATGCTAGTATGAAATTTTTTCCCAGTGTGTGCTTTGGTCATCATAACCAAGGAAACATATAAAAATATGACCCTTTTAAAAGTTGTATCGTTATTTACTTATTTGTTTTCTTACATTATCTCCGTTTTCTAATGCTAAACAAAGAAAATAAAAATAATGAAACGGCTGTATGTATGGACATAAATTCTTTTGCATTATCAATAATGAGAGAACCTTAAAACAAAAACGGGAGTTTAACGGTAAATTAAATGTTTCTTAAAAACTAATGCACTCCGCACTGTAGCTATATTGTTCATAATAAATTACTACCTAGTGGCATTCTGTATTGATGTATCCAGACCTTAACGTCGTTATTTAGTTAGAATAACAGAGCTAAAAATTAAAAACAAGACTATGTTCAACTTTCATTATTGACTTACAAATAGGTACTTAGATAACTCATAATTCTTACCTGTTCTTTATTTCAAAGTAAAGAACATCGTTTATTTCATTACACTTTAGATCGCGACTGTACCCTTTTTAATAAAATAATGCCTTGTATATCTATAAAAGTAAAGAATATTGCGATCTGAATGTTTGTATGATGTATCGACTAATTTTCCATGCAAACAAATCTTTGCTACGTGGTTCCATTCTCGAGCCCTAAAAAACCTTTAATAACTTTTAAACGCGAGACCGACTAATTTCGACTAAATCGCTATGCAATCAGATTTTCGGTACTTGGTCCCATTCTCGAGATACAGGTGGTACAGTCGCCATCAGATATATCGGAGCGGCCAAGGTGTCCATATATTTCTGAGCAAGACTAAATTTCTATAAATTCTGCACTCTCCAAATGCCATTTATATCGCAACTACTGCAATGCCATAAACATCTGAGCATGCTGTTTTTCAATAATTTGACAACAACCAAGCATTCTGAATAACTGACATTTCGCTTATTCTCCCGCTGTTAAATGCCAAAATTACACGACTTTTGAAAAGGGACAAATATAACAAATATAGGCAACAAGGCAGGACCATCGATTCTGAACTCTACTGCAAACAACTGATGAGATTAAAGCAAGAAATTGAGAGAAAGCGGCCGGAATTATTCAACAGAAAGGGTCAAAAATCAGAAGCCCCAAAATTTCTATAGCAATGGGATCATATCCCTACCTGATGGCAAGTTATCGAACAAAATGGCACCTACATACCTACTTTAGTTAAATAAATGTTTTGAATTTTCTTAAAAAAAAGCGAAGAAACTTTTCCCCAACCTAATATACAGGGTGGAATTTTGAAATGCCACCTGAAGGGAAAGTACTCTTAATACTGTAGATAGAAAATTTTACTCAAAGAAAACATTCCTTTATTTTTGAAAAGAATGAAATCTGCATTCAAAGATTTCGAAACTTCGCTTGCTACACCCGGAAATCGAACAGACTAAAATCTGTAAAAATTACACCCTGTACTTTTATTGCATCGATCGTTAGGGTCAATTATAAGGATGAAATCTCTCTAACAAACTTGATAAATTAAATTAATTTTAATAATTATTTACAAAAAATGGTAAACTAACTAATTAGTTGCTCGGAATGGGCTCCATTTTCTTGGATACACAAATTAATTCTTCTAACGAATTCATTTCTAGTTAACCCTTTGACCGCCGTGGACACCTTTAGGCGTCCAGCGGAAACTGTCCTGAGACGCCAACGACTTCTTAAGTAGTCGAAATGTGTATCGCATTCCCACAAAAAAATCTTTAATTTTGTACTAAGCTCATTGAAATAATATCGTTAGGTAGCTTGATTATTCGTCAAACTTTGGTTTAACCTAGGCGGAATGAAGAAAAAATATAAAACAATTCATTTATAGCTTAATTTACAATTACCTAAAATTTAATGAAAATACACTATTACGTAGCGCCAACGACATCTTTAAGTGTCGCGTAGTGATGGGAAATTGTATTTTTTTTACAAGTACCTACATTGAATTTTTCTTATGTTATTGTAGTGGGTATACCTATCTATCTATACAATATAAACGTGTTTTTATTGCTCTCAGTTTTCTGAGATCTGAAGTAGTCGTAGTAGTGTCATTGCCTAAATATGGAAGAAGAGAGACCATCTTCGCCGTCGATATTATTCGCATTCTCAAGTCGTAAAAGAAAGTATAGAGAAACAGAAAATTCAAATAATAAGCAGACACAAACAGAATACACTATTACAGATACTATGGTGTACAGAAAAACTTCAAAAAAAGGAAATATTTCTTATTCTACTCGTCATTTGCCCAATGTTAATTTTGACGATAGAAGACCATCTGATAAAAGGAATGAAGACTTTGCAAGGTTGGTGGCTTTTGAATTAGAGCGTTTGCCAGAAAACAAACGTTCAAATGCCTATCCGCAAATTTTAAATCTTATAAGACTGTTGAGAGGGGACCCTGATTTGGAGCAAGTGATAGAATTTGTACCAATCCAAAGTGAAAGTGAAGGAGAAGAAACGGAAGAACAATCAATACCACTCAATGTAGCTCTGTAATATGTAATTAATGTTAAAGTTGTTGAAGTTACGTATACAAAAGTGTTTTATATTAATTTCCTAAACCTCTAAATATTTAGCATCATAAATAATTAATAAATAACGAAATTATTCACTTTTTTTCCTAAAATGTCAATATTATAATTATATACCTTCATGTTATCGATAAAAATTAAGGACGTTTCTATATAGTTTTACAATTAACGTCCCCTATACGCCACGGACGCCTTTAGGCGCCCGCTTGTGACGTCAGAAGCGAATGCAATTTATCGACTAGTGCTTGCAAGATGTGGGTAGAAAAATAAATAAAATATATCGAAATACCCGTGAATCATTTGTTGGTTTATATTCATATTGTATGTATCTTTTCCTGTGGAAGTTGTGATTTGTGATAATAAAAGTAACTTTACGATGGAAAATGACGATCTCATTGCAATTCTGGAAGGTGTGGAGAATGTCGAACAATTTATTGCTATTTCTGATGAAGATTCAGATCTATCAGATTTTGAGGTAAGTTACAGTAATTACTTATTGACCGAGCGAGCGAAGGTCTCTAAATCGAGTTGGGGGCGAAACACATTGTTTGTATGTATGTATGCAAGTATGTATGTATGTAAGTATGTATGTTTGTTTGTACCGCGATAACTGCCAAACTGATGGTCCGATTTTGATGAAATTTGGTAGGCATGTAGGAAATATCAATAGAATTTTCAAGTTCGTTGGGCATCAAAATCGGTTTAGTAGATTTTGAAATATTAATAAAAATATCCGCAAACGAAACCATAGCGCGTTCTCACTTCGTATAGCGCCATCTAGGTGATACTTATGGAACTAAATTATGTTAGTAATATCGAAATAAGACCTACTGGTCGAAATCAGACCTACCTAGACCTAGAGGTTGTAAATGATTTGTAAACTAGAAAAAAGCTCAACGCTGCTAAAGAAGTTTTCACTTCAAAACGCGAATAATAATCGCGAGGTCTAAGGTCGCGGCGAACTACTAGTATATTAATAGCTACATACATGACGATTATTTCATTATACCTACTTATTGTAGAATTGTTTTTTAGGACCTGACTACTGAGGAAAGTCAAAACATTTCTGCTGGAGAATATAGTTTTCAATGGTCGTCCGAAGCCTTCGAAATTAAAAACGAGCCATTTGATGATTTTTTTAGCGGTATTTCGCCGTCTATGATGTCGTCGGTCTCATCAGAATTGGATATTTTTTTACATTATTGCAATGAAGCTTATGTAGAAAAAATTGTTGAATTTACCAATAGTTATCAGCAATATGTTGTTAGACATATTGATATAAAACTTCATTCAAGATTAAAAAATTGGTATCCTGTAACAGTTCCAGAAATGTATACATTTTTCGCTGTGTGTATGTTAATGACAAGAAACAGCCGGAATACGATTGAAGAACACTGGTCTACTAACCCATACTTGCATTCCGGCATATATGGTAGTCTTATGTCGAGAAACCGGTTTTGTACAATTCTAGGCATGTTGCATTTCTGCCAACCAGGCCCTAGGACTGAGGAAGAAACTATATTGTCAAAAATTATTTACCCAGTAAATCATGCTCGTCATACATTTAAGAATAGTTTTATACCATACGAAAAAATTTGCATTGACGAAAGTATTGTACCATTTAAAGGGCGACTTCTTATTAAACAGTATCTTCCCAAAAAAAGAAATCGTTTTGGTATCAAGCTCTTTGTTTTATGTGATGTGTTGTCGGGAATAATCTTAGATTTTATCGTATACTGCGGCAAAGACACGGAATTAACACATTTTGATAATTTAGGCGTAAGTGGCTCAGTAGTTGCAACACTTCTAGAAGATTATTACGGTGTTAATAGGAAATTATACATTGACAATTGGTATTCAAGTCCAAAATTGTCTATATTTTTAAAGCAACGAAGTATACATACATGTGGTACAGTAAAGCCGAATAGAAGCGAAATGCCAAAATTTAAGAATTTAAAAAAAGGAGAAAGAGAAGCTTTGTATTCTGACCCTATAATGGCTATGAAATGGCGTGATAAAAAAAATATACATATGTTAACAACTATTCATAAAGACGAAATGGGGCCAACAAAAAAAATGGATCCAATGACTGGTTTGCCTAAACTGAAGCCTGAGTGTATCATTGACTATAATAAAAATATGGGTGCCGTGGATATCTCTGATATGATGTTAAGCGGTCTACAATGCATAAGAAAAACCATTAAATGGTATAAGAAACTATTTTTTCACATCCTAGACTTACATTTGCTGAATTCGTATCATATCTATAAAATAACTTGCAATGACGATTTTAGCCCTAGTTTCAGAAAATACCAATTGGTATTAATAGAACAACTTGTTCAGAAATATGGTGAGCAATCAGTTCATAAAACATTACCGTCTACATCTCGTGCCTTAGAACAGCCTACGCGATTTTTACCCGGAGATGCAGCTCGACATATGCCGTCATACATTCCCAATCAAAAGAAACTTCGCTGTAAACTTTGTGCTCGATCTAAAAAACGACGCAACACCAGATACATGTGTGCAGTGTGTAAAGTGGCACTTTGCGTAGTGCCATGTTTCCAGCTTTATCATAAAAAAGAATAATTATAATGTCTTTCTTTTCACTTATATTTTATTGACCTAGCGAGCGAAGGCCTCCAAATCTATAGTTGAAGCAAAATACCTTTTTTTATGTAAGTAGGTAGGTATATAGAAAAACTAGCTGACTGCTCGCGACTTCGTTCGCGTGGATTGCTTTTGGAGTTTTTTATGAAGACTGATGCTGTTTTGAAATTTTTTCCATACTAACTTTCAACCCCTTTTTCACCCCTTTAGGGTAAAAATATTTCAAAATCCCTTAGTGTGCGTCCGCATTTTGAATTAAAACAGCTGTCCAAATTTCACGCTTCTACCATTAGCGGTTACGGCTGTGCGTGCGTCTATACGTCAGTGGTAACATCTCCTTTTATATATATAGATTGGTTCTGTTTTTTGAGATAGGTATTCAAAAAACGTGTTGCGAGGTCAAAATTTTCTGTACTGGTGTAATGTGATCGAATTTTTCGCTGGAACTAAATAGATAAAATTACACTACTTAGTAGGTAATCGTTTACTGCTATCATAATTTTATCTATCGTGCTCGCGGACAACACTATCGATTTAATAAATTATCTCCGAAAAGGTACACTACTGACGCCACGGACGACTAAAGGAGTCGCCTAGTGATGTGAACAATCGATGTCATTTAATCATTAAAAAGGTTTTTTTTTATGTGTGTATATTTGAATTGCATTTTTTTTGTTTAAAATCAAGTAATATGTATTGTTTGATGTATATGTGTGGTAACGGGAAAAAATAAACAAGGAATAAATAAGTTCGTTTTTTTTAAATATTTTTTTCGATAACTATTTACCCAACCCTATCCTCAAAGTGCCGCCGTTTTCGCAAAAAGTACCCGTGGCGTCGGTGACACGTTTGTCGGTTTTGCTTATGGCGGTCAAAGGGTTAAGTATGATTATGTGTATATGAGTATTCATTTCAGTAACGTAAGATTTCATAGTTTTCTTTTATTTAATTTATCAAGTTTGATAGAGATTTCATCCTTGTGTAATTTATACAGATTTTAGTCTGTTCGATTCCGGGGTGTGGCAAACGAATTTTTGAAAATATTTGAATGCAGTTTTCTTTCTTTTCAAAAATAAAGGAATGTTTTCTTTGAGTAAAATTTTTTATCTACATTAGTATAATTGAAGTTATTTATTTCCCAGGCGAACCTGTAGAGTCCACACCATGTCAATGCATGCCTTCGGGGGATCAAAATCAAAACTCTCAAGTCACATTTCCACATATATTTCGTTTAAAGTTAGACTGAAAGCAGGGCCAGGTAAGCCGCCATAATCCCACATTACAATGGAATTGAGCATATTAAACAATTAAAATGAAAGTTGAGCACGTGTCGTTCCCACGCATGTGGCAGCCGTCCCACGCTTCATCAAACAACTTAATGGCGTACGTCAAGGACAACATCAATGAAAGTCACTACAATTATATAAAAGAAATTAATGCAGAATTCTTCGTACCACCATTAAGCAATGAAGATAATTACAGGAATTAAAACAATAGGAAGTCTTGATAGCTGAGCGCTCCAACTATTAAAAACTGTCTGATCATTTATTTATTTAAAATGTTTGAACTTTTTAAAAAGAACTTTAATCGTATTGACGTAAGGTAGATTTGTAGTGTGATTCCTATTATGTACAACTGCTTTTGAAGAGTTGGTGCGCTCAGCTGTTCCTAATGGGATGAACTATTGCAACTAAGCCATGTACGCAGGCAACAATCCAAGCGGCACGATGATCAACATTATCATTTAGCAACATTGCGCAACATAATTAAATTGTCGAGTAACGTCGCCAACATGTAGTCATATCTTGCGTTTTAATTGTTGCTAGGGAATACACGGTTTTATTACAATAGTACACAGCTTTTCAACAGTTCGCATTTTGTTGGTAAGAAACACAATTCTCACCAAATAATGTTGAGATTGCTACAACTTTTTATAAACGGCTCCGTTAGTTTTACAATGCATTTAGTTTGTTATTCTTTGTAAGCAAGAATAATTCTTATTTTAAAGGATATGGGGATGGGGGAGGGGACTAGGATTTGTGTTGTTTTTATGTCTACTCTGCAGTACATCATCTGTAAATTAGCCGAGAATGCCGGCCGGATGCAATTGTTCACCTCAGCGCGTAATGCCAATAGGCCCCGTATCTACCAAAGAGAAGAAAATTCTTAAAACTTTTGTTTTTAATAATAATAAGAGCTGTCTATACGAGAATTTGAGAAGTTCACATTGGTTGGCGACAGATCAACATAAATAGGTGCATTGGGAGAAGCGAGCGTTCACTCGATGGCATTATGCGCTGAAAGGGTTTCATCCGAGGCGGTGGAGGGCATTTCGAATGTAAAGTGTAAATAAACGCGACATAAATCCGTTTAGAAAGATTTATTTATTCAATGTATAGTGTTCGCGTAGAAGAAAACAAGTCATTTCTAAGCTAAGAGTAATCTATACAAGTTTTGCTATTGTGTATTTATATAGGATTCACTTTTTACACTAGGAATTATTCTATGTCACAAGAACAGAAATGCGACAGACGACTTGCTTGTTGCAGGTGCGGCGCCGGCAAGCCGTCGCCATGGCGTACAAACAATCGTCACTATAATCAACAAACAATATTTGAAATTCTCGGAGTGCATTCGTGTATACGTTTATATTTATAACGTTTAAAATATACATATACTTAACGTAAAATTAGCATTATTATTAATTAAGTTTTAAGTTTTATCACATGAATGAATATGAAATATTTATAAAAGCGACAAAGAGACGACAGATAGAAGGTTAGAGTGAGACAGACAACACGGCGGGGTGAAATGAAACACCGATGCTTATTGACCTAAAAATGAAGAAACATTTATTTTCAGTATGTCTTTTGTAAAATTTTATAACAGAATGAATCAAACGTGGTAAGAGAACAGAGCGGATTACTTTCCGTTTCGATAGATTCACCAACAATAGAAATAACGTTTACCAAGTCGTTCACAGATACGATAAATCTAATTTATCCGTTCACTGAGTTAGATTCAAACATTTATTATGACCGTAATGTACAGGGCGGCCGCACGCTCGCCGCACGGGGACAGTATATTTTTTTTTGTGATTTTTTTAAATTTTATTCTTCACGTACTTTATAAATATCTCATACTTGAAAAAAATTTACATTAAAATGTATCGGAAAGGCGCGGCGCTGGCCGCCGGGGCCCACGCCCCACTCGCGGCGCACACGTATTCGTTTCCCTTTGTACCGCTACGGTTAAAATTTTCTTACATAGTAAAATTAACGGAATACTTTAAATCTAAATAAAGAGGAGAGGCGGCGGCCGCGACCGCGCCCCCTCGCGTCGCGTCCACTGAAACGATGACAATATTTAATTTATCGCAAACACTAGAGAAATGCAGGTCCAATACGATGGTAATATTGTGTGTCATGAAACAAAATGTATATTTAAATTCTCTGCTTTTTACACACACACTAGTCGCCGCCTCACTTCGACGTCATCATGGTGACGAATTCTGAAACAGAAAAGAGAACAGCGATCAGGGAATGCACGCGGGGGCCGGCCGACCCTCGACAAGGCGGAAGGGCGTGTTAACACAAAAAAAAAAATCATTAAAACACAACGAAAAGTAACCGAGAGAGATAGAGATGCATTAATAAATATAATATAACCGCTATTAGACAGAGGAGTACTATGTTTATTAAACAACAAACAGGCCTCCGCGGCGCCGGCCACACGCCGCCGCCGCGGAGGCGGGTGGCCGGGCGGCGTCGGCGCGCCATGCCACTACCAACGTGCCAATACCACTCAGGCCGCCGCCGCCCTAGCGGACGCTGTCGCCAGGTGGTATTTCCAAACAAAATCTATACAGATATTAGACACATGCACCGCTCTACGGGAGAACATGGAACACGTTTCCCCGTAAAACGGACGAATGCAATTCTGTCTACTCGTGTTCAGCGTCGAATCGACCGTTGCGACCCGAGAGGCATAAACATATCTTTACATTCAAGTAAAATTAACGATGTATGTGTATGTTGAGTCTACTCTGATTAAACGATAACGATATGAGTTTTTACTTGAATTCAAAGAAATTTTTGCCTCTTCGGATCGCTTCGGTCGGTCGGACGTCATCTATACCCCACGAGGACAAAATTACAAACGATTCGTTACGGCATAGTGAGTAGGTACAGAGATACGAAGAGTCTAGTGGTGAGATCCCAACGAGATGTGAGGGGTGGGGACGCTCGGGAGGGGAGCAGCTAACAATCAAAGGAACAGTTAATAACGAGCAGCAAACCATTCAGATTAACACTGGCATGTACCTATTGTCGGATCGCACCGGTCGCAGGCGCGGGCTTTGCATTGCTACACTACCGGGGGGAATCGTTCGAGATCACAGCGTTATCTTGGAGTCTTTTCTTATGGTTAGCTAAACTAGTATCACAAGGGCCGCGGCGGGCCCTGCGCTAACGGCCGTCGCCGCCGCGCGCGAATACGATTTGGGCGAGAGCATGGAAGTCTGCAAGAGAGAGAACGCCGGTCGGTACGGGCCCCCGCGCCCGCCCGCCCCGCCCGTCCCCAGTACGGTACGCGAGCGGCGAGCGGCCGCGAGCGCTAGCCGTACCGGCACCACCCGTTACATAACACCCGGTCCATGCAGAGCGGGCACGAGCGTTCCTTACCAAGCGATACGAAACGGCACTGACACATTGTCGGACTTTAACTACGGACACATGTTATGGAACGTGGCTAGCGGCAGGTGTACGTTGACTACAAACAAATATATTTCTACTAGTATTAATAAACGGTATATATATATATAATATACATTTAATCTGATGTTCTTTAATAAAGAGATACGTATGTTTTACGAAACCACAAAATATTATGTACATTCAAACAAATATATATTTAAATCATAACAGAGGCGACGCGTGGTCTCTAATTTACTTTAGAATTAAATTGTATTCTTATATTTTGGTTAATATTTTAAAAGGTGATCGATGTCGAAAACCGGCCGTGAGCAATACCAAGCCGCGGGGTTAGTGGGACGTCCACTCCATGCTGGATGCGTGCGTGCTGCAACGTTATGGCACTTGGGGGGCAACGTCAACATTCTGGCTGGAATAGCGAGATTTAGCAGTGCAGTTATTAATTCATGATGCATCTGAATCTCACTATTGAAAAACGATTGACTGACAATAGTTGTTTGTATAAATTGTTCGTGCGCCCGAGAGCGTGTGTGACTCGGTGTGGCCCGGTCGGAGCCGTCCACTGTTGTTTACAAACACCCTACTTATAGATCATAGGCGTTACAGCATGGGCAAAGTAAACTGACAAGGTGCCTTCCTTTTGTGCGAATAAAAAAGAAAATTGCTCATGTCAATAAAGCTTGAGCTGCGCACAAAACTGAATCAGCTTTTCGACTTGACCCATCTTGTAAGCGCCTGGGATCGTATCTTCAGCCACAACGCGGTGCGAGTAAAATATGGATACAATACTGTACGTCGTCATAATCGTACCCACAGCTCACGATACCCATTGGATTGTCGATCCTGGTTGATACTACAAGAAAGTGTGATATTACGATTTTGCGGAAGCACTGTATTAAACCATATTTTTCTCGCTTTTTTTTTTTTTTGGGGAAATGCCTTATGAATCCTCCGCCTATAAGCGAAAGGCTGCGTTTTCAGATTTGAGCGAGGTACCTAAGTGGTGTGCTTCGAATAAGATAAAAATCCATCAATCGAATTGCTTCATATTCCTGGCGTCGTTGGGGCGGTGTAAATTAAAGTAATCCTATTGGTGGATTTATTATTGCACACCGCTTAGCTTCCTCGCACAGCTCTGGTGGAAACGCAGCCTGAAGCGCAAGCAACACTGGGCGCAAAGAAAACAAAGATAAGTTTCCTTTCGCTCATTTCGCTACCGTTTTGTCTCTTCATACTCAACATAATCTAACTCTATAGTTCGCGGTGTTAATGCAATGCAAGTATGAAAAGACGCGGAAGTGACATACTAATCTTTGTTTCGCATCGCTGTGGCCTGCGCTTTACTCGCTAAGGGTTAAAAAAGTGCTCGACCGACCATTCTATGCGTACATTGTTGGTCGCATATGCATAATAGTCGCTTATGAAACACTAAAGTACGAAGCAGACTGTCGGCGGCGCGTATCAGTCAGCGTCGTACAGTGAGGCGATTTTTGAAACGGTGACTTATTATCACGTTATGATATCAATTACAAATGCTTCTTTTCCTCTTACTTCAAGCACTGGGAACTTATTTTTGACATTGAAAATACATTATTATTCCTAGTGTATTTCGTGTTACTTTTATTTCAAGATTACAGGTGATATTCAAAAATCGCGCCCTCCTGTTGTATTTCATAAGCGTACTATGTAAGCATACGCGCCCGACGTACGCACCGAACGGTCGGTTGGTACTGCTTTAGCCCTTATGTAGACACGAATTGTGACCGCTGTAAGCTACCTAGCTAACGTGTACAGTGTATTCGGCGGTAGCCGGCAGTGCTGCCACTCACCCTCGTAATTGACCTGGCCGTCGCCGTCGATGTCGGCCTCGCGGATCATCTCGTCGACCTCCTCGTCGGTGAGCTTCTCGCCCAGGTTGGTCATGACGTGGCGCAGCTCCGCGGCCGAGATGAACCCGTTGCCGTCCTTGTCGAACACGCGGAACGCCTCGCGGATCTCCTCCTCACTGTCCGTGTCCTTCATCTTGCGCGCCATCATCGTCAGGAACTCGGGGAAGTCTATCGTGCCGTTGCCTGCAACGCGACAGATGCATGTGTTACAAGGGGTGGTAATACAGGGTAGAGGTACCAGTGCTCGCCATTTTTTCTTTAATCATAAAAAACTATTTTTTTTCTCTGTCACAATACTTTTTATGTACACACAATACTGTGATCCAATAAAAAGGGATCAGCAACTGATGTTTACTAAAATACAGAACACCTGCTTCCTATCCGTTATCCCGTAAAATTGAAATGAAAATTGATGTTTTTTTAGCGAGGAAAATTGAGTTGAGCACTCGGCTTAAAGTGTCGAATAATGACGCCACTATCCATTTGTGTTTTGTTTATTGCAGAAATACTTTAGAATTAGAATATACCTAATATAAAGAAGGCAACAAACAAGTTTCTAGAAGTCGTATTTACCAGATAGGTAGACTTGGAGTTATTCTTGCATGGAGGTAGGATTCTGTCAAAAATCCCATTAGATAGCGACTTCTAGCCGATTAAGGATATTAAATACAGTAAATTAGGGCATGGCAGCATAACAAAGTTTCAGGCCCGGCAACGCACGTAATAATCTTGGTGCGGGCCTTATTGCTCGTTTCACAACTCAGTAGTAAAGGATATAGAAGGCAATTATACAGGTTTCTAAGAGATGCGTTATGGTTAATTTAGCCTCAGTGCGAGTAATATTTTTATTACTTTCTGGTATGATAGATATAGCAGAAGTATAAACGGACTCTTTATTTATTTAAGAGTTAAATTTCAACAACGTATTCGTTATTCGGAACTGTATATAAAAGTGGTTTATATTTCAGACATTGAGCATTTAAGACACGGCCACTCAATGTAGGCACACAAGACAAGATTTATGAAGCTAGCGAGAATGCATTATGTTCGCGTATAATTGCTATAACCCATAAAAGTCTCGTAAAATGTACAGAAGTCCGAGCAATCTGGGATTTGTTTGCTTTACTTCGATCGATAAATAAAGTTTTCCGCGAATCTTTCGGACAATACAGTAGCGTCAGTCATTATTCTGGGATGTAAATCAAGGCCCCGATGCTACTACAGCAACAGTGGTTTTCTGTAACATTTATATCGCCCGCCGAGATAACGCCCCGTTGGCTTTTGTCGGAAAGAAGCGGAGTGCGACTGAAATTATTATGTGTGCGAAGCCAAGTGTAACGAGGTGACACACTCGACTTTCATTGGGTTCGCGACAAAACACGTACCACTTTGTTTTTTCAACGTTAGGTAGAGCGTGCTCACGAATCAGTCTTGGTTTTAGCGAAGCTATAAAACACCCTATAAACAGCACAAAGCTAACGAACGAAGGACCTTCGTATTTATATTACAACACGTTTGTCAACTTTTATGTCCATCATAAAATGTTCCATAGATTGACGTGGTCCGATTACAAATTAACATTATCCCTATAGATATCCACTTAAATTTTGGCGCAAACAATATTTTGGATATTTGTCGACGCTGCGCGTGTGCGAAACATTACAGTCGTTTACATTTACGGCGACAGATAAGATTGATGAGTGCATTTTTATTTTGGTACTGTGATGTATGTTGCGTATTGTGTCGGGAGGTGAACGCTCGTGGGACGTTGCAAAAATAAGTGAAAGTTAAGTTTGGCGCGTCTAATTGTGGGTTCGACCTTTCCGAGGCGGGCCGCGGGCTATTTTGGTCGGCTTGGAACGCTGAGCCTTCGAGAATGCAGGACGCTCTCGCCAGGTGGTGGCCGGCTTCTAGGCCGCACCTGGGCCGATGCACTTCCTCGCTCTCCCCATTTAAATCCTTGCGCATAGTGCGAAATAGTGTTCACCAAAACAAAACATAAAATGAACATGCTTGAGCCGTTATCACCATTTAGCAGACATCTATTACAATCTAAAAGTTAGGATTTAACAAAGTTTCCTAGGTTCCTAACTACCGTTTCAGTTTCCTAGGTTTGAAAATTCAAACATTGAACTGATAATAAGCACAGTTTTCGCCTAATACATGTATAGCATGATTAAAATACAGAACAATGGTAAACTAGAAAGGAAGATCCTGTCGGATGTCGTTAAAATTTTATAGCACTATTGTGAGGTGAACTTAGTGGGGGTCCTTAAATTGGCATGTAACCGAGCCATAGGAAACGAACGCGGGAACAATGACAAGTCACCTTGAACCCGGTTCCCAGCGCGTTTGTTTGTTTTCGCGGCGCCGCAGCTGCCGGAGCGGTGCGATGCGTTCGCGGAACACGCCGAAGGTTGTGAGACAAAGTCCACGTGAACGTGTCGTCACGTGAAGCCGTCCATCATTTTGTTTTAATTGGCATAAGATTTAGAGACTGCGAGGCGATACGTACGTCTCGGCGAGTATGTAACATAATACGAAATGTTTCGTATTATTTGGGAGCATAATTTCAGAGAGTGTTTTGTTAAGTTTAAGCAGAGTCTTAGCCAATTAGGTCGGTGAGGTGCGCGGCTGGGGGCGGGCTTTCTGCGCCCAAAGTAGGCCTGCCGGGATCGATACTGCTCGCCGTTGCCAAGCAGCTTGGCACGCCCGCCGCAGCTTGGCGCCTGCTTATAGTTAGAGACTGAGCAAGTGTGCACTCGCCGCAAACCAGACACGTTGCACGTTTTATATTATCTCAACATGCGCCGTCTCATTACAGACGCTGTTTTCTCCGCTCGTACTTGTCACAGATTTTATTAACACTGAACGCCAGTTGGTTGTAGCCGTTTCAAACAGCATCCAGCTTTTAATAGCATTTCCGCGGTCACGGCGCACGCAGTAGGTCCATGTTAATAAATTAATTACCTACATTATAAACCACAAAATTCCAGAAGGTGATTAAGTATTATCTGCGATATGTTAGTATAATTATCGGAACGCCGGTGATTAATGATGATTCCGGCAGCAAAGTGAAACGGAATTGCAATCAGCCGCCCGGTGCAATCAAATCGTCAATCGACGGCCCGTCGCGTATACATACACGTGTCTGTTTTTCGTCCGCACGTTTTTTTTTTTTGAGTGATTTTGCTGAGAATTTTTAGCTTCACCGGTTTTTTTTGGGTGGCGAGAAACTTAAGGGGGTTAGCAAGCTGAGGAAACGAAGCATCGTCTAAAGTAGTGGTTCCCAACTGGTGGTCCGTAAGAGCATCGGTAGTGGTCCGCGGGACAAAACATAATTAAATCCTCTAAAGAGTTTTTAAAAAGGCAGCACTATTTTTCAAATTCCTACACCGTCACCTACGCTATCTATTTGATAATTCCTAGGTCCCAGGGAGGAACAATATGTATGGCGTTCCTAGAGGAGTAGGTACCACTAGGCTCTGAATGTTTTGCATTAGCTTAATGGTAGCATGAAGTGTGTGAAGATAAACTGTCACTACTGAACTTACGCTACAAATACTTTGAATAAAGATTAATCTTTCTTTTTAAGTACAGTTTATATGGTCCCTGCTAACAAAAAAAAAATAGGAAAAGGGTCCACAGAGGACTGTAGGAGTAGTTTTATATGAGAGAAATATTAGCGAAACCGCCATATTTTAAAGATTTTACTTTGAAAGTTTAAACGACATAAATGTAGTTCTTAGCTCACATGATAATAAAAATAAAGCGTAGGCGGAAGCGCACTTAAGTTTACGCATCTTATACGAACTTTAAAGCTATTAAAATCAATATATTTTTTTAAGGAAATACAGTTACATTTAGTTACATATACAATATTTCCAAAAAACTAAATGTTATTTAACTTAATTCATGCAATTTGAAATGGATTTGTCAAAGTTTATAAATTATGCAGCAACTTTGCAATTTATAATACGGGTGAGCCATTGTATAGGATACACTCTGCATTGTATAAGACTATTAACTGCCAGAACACAATAAATAACATAAATGATTAAACTTCAAAGAATATGTTGATTAGTTGGTGGCATTAGCATTTAGCAATATTTTATTAATAATCTACCCTACAGAATGAAAACTCCAGCCTTAGACCGGCGGTAGTCTCCCACGAGCAACGTAATCCACATAAGGCATGCCATAAGTGTTCTATTGAGACCGCGTTCGGTTCATTACCTACCGCCGCCGCTCAAGCCAGTAGTTGTAAAAGCATTAAAATAAAGGCTGATTGTTTCCGCGCCGCTATCGGCCACAACCGGAGATGAACGCAGCGCCATTGTCTCGGCGTCGGCGGGTGGAAACATGCATAATTCAACGGCGATTAGCGAGGACTCCAGCTGCTTTGTCTGGTACAGCCGAGATCTCTATAGGCTCCGGACGGCGATTGTCTCTTCAATGTAGCTAAGTATCCATATTTCGTTAGAATGAGGTCGCTATTGACTGGAGAAGATTAACGATATAATAGCAAGAAGTGAAACATATTAATCGCTTATATGCGACGAGCACTGATCAGTGCCCTAAACAATTAAATAAACTATTGTCTGTATTCACAGGCAGGGTTCGAAAGGATAATTATCAATGATAAATATCCATGATAATTATCATGATAATTATCGTGATAATAACAAAAAATTGCGCTCGTGAAAGTGAACTGTATTCGAAGTATTTGAACGTGTTTCCGTACTTGCGTGTAACCGAACGTACGAAGTGTCAAAGCTGTCAATGTCAACGTGCCACGCCGCCGCCGTGGGAATTAAGATATCAAGAAAAAATCACTTCGGATTAACAAAGTTGAGAAAACTCGAGTGTCATTGTTTTGTTAAGTTAAATGTATTTTAATGAATTTCCTATGAAACAATATAATGTAACAAATGAATTTGTTACACTGGTGATAGTTATCCGATAATTATCAAGAAGCGGTAATTATCTTGATAATTTGGAACCCTGTTCACAGGCTGTGAATGTGAAATTTAATATTATATTGAAAAGCGAGAATAGGATTGCGTTGCAAGCGTAGGTAAGTAATACTTTCCAGAAACCTTACAGTAAGATCGAACAGATATTATCTGAACAAGCTCGCTTCATCACAGATCTCATATTGTCCTTTCGGGCCAGAATACGAGTATGTTTTAAAGCAAAGCTATGTCAAAAAATTACAAAAAATAAAGTGACTTCTAGCACTCTTGTTATCGGCTATGAAACAGCAGATTACCATTATGAAGACCCTATATGGGTGCCAACATAAAGTTAATATCGCGAAATAGGTACTTATTTAATAGTGCCAACAAAAATGTGACACACTAACAAGTCCCATAAATTTCACGTAAGTACAAAGTAGCACATACTTATAAGAGTCCCTACATATTAGTGCGACGTAGCGAAATGACAGGCTTTAGTCAGCAGACAGTTTTAGGCGTTGCTAATGTAATTCAGGCGTCGTCGTCACTAAGAAGTCTTACAACAAAGCGGCAAGGCCGGCACGGCCGGCCGCCGCCAGCCACGGCCCGCGTGCGCCGCCGATACATTCCGCTCGCGTATCAGTTTGACATTACCTACCTACTCGGTTTATTGAACACCTACGCCTTTCATGATTTAACTCGGAAAAAATATGCACAATTTATAATTCATATCGATGCGCATAACAGTCGATAGGTGAGTTAGCGCACACGTTTACTTTTTAAGCTAAACAGAAAAGAACAAGAACTAAAATTAACCATGACAACAATTAACGTTTCGAGACTTGATTCATGTCCTATCACCGCTCGAATCTGTGACGACAGTTTAAAATGTAACATTATATAGAGCTGGCGCGAGAAACAATGCGGAAGGAGATGCATTTAGTTATCAGAAGCAACAATGAGTTTCGTATTCCGGGGTTAGCGCACGCGTAATGTGGACGATTTCGGTAGCATTTACTGCAGCGAGCGCGCCCAATAAACAGTTCAATTTGGAAAATATTTATTTTAATATGTAACACGTTATGATAATGGTTTTTACAAACAAGACGAAAGTAAGGGCGATGCTCTGTCGCCGAGTACACGCGCGCAAAGCTAATATATTGCGACAAACATGCTGGCGCCGCGCCAGCGGAATATGCAAATTCATTTGCAATCTGCTGCGATTCCAGACGACTCCCAACATTTGGTTACGTTTCACATTTAAGAAGATTACGCTGAAGAAACGGATTGAAGCGAGCTATTGTGCTAGTGGAATGCTGGTTGCGATACGTGAACTTCGCTATGCTGCAATTAGCATTACTGTAATGGCTGATTTACACGTATTAAGTTGTTAAGTAGGTAACTTAATTTTAAGTAGTTAAGCTCTTTAGTTCACTCAAGATGGACGATCAACCACGTAATGAATTCGTAAAATTTTGTGCTTAAATTTGTTATCAGTGAGGTTTTGGACGAAGTCAAAGATGAAATAATTAGGAAAATAACCATACCCAAAACACTGGGTGAGAAATTGGATAAATAGAAGAGATCAGTATGGCGCAAGTGCCACTTTGTTCGAGGAGCTAGCGAATGAAGATTTAAACAAGACTATTTTAATGAGCTACGGATGACAGATGACTCCTTTAATTACTTGTTATCTAAAGTGGAAAACGAAATACAGAAAAAAGATACTGTAAATCGATGTGCATTAGATGCCAAATTAAAATTACATATTGATATAACAATATATTTTCTCAATACTGGCAATAGTTATCGTCTATCTCATTCTTTTAGAGTTTCTAAATCGAGTATATGTTTAATATAATAATCAATAATTTAATACGAACAGCCCAACTCCACACGACTTTAAAGTTTACCCTGACACCCCCTACCAAACATAAGGTTATAAAGTTAAAGGTGTCAGACATCCTTGCGCAAGCACAAGGGACTTGCTACTAAATTCTGTATTTACATGCAGTTAATAACTTAAAATTAAGTTAAAATTTAGTTACCTACTTAACAACTGAATAGGTACGTGTAAATCAGCCATAACCGTCGTAAAGAACATACTAGTTTCGAAATAGAACGAGGAACCGAATCAATCACTGATTCAGAATCAGAAAGGGCAGTGTACAATGAGGACGGGTCCGGCAGCGCGAGCGCCCCGCGCAGCTGCTTGGCGCCCGACCAACGCAATCGCGAAGTTATTGGATGCACGGATAAGCGGACACTCCGAGGGACGAGAGTTTCAAGTGGCAGTTTGCTGTGCAACTCTAATCTGCACCATGACTCACACACATTGAGAGGTCAGTCGTGTGGTGCAAACTGAAAGTTAAACCGACAAATACGAATAAAGTCTTCAGTGTGTAACTTGTAAAATAAAATCAAAAACGCCGAGTTTATTATCTCGCATAAATAAAGTGTTACAAGAACCAGACGAAGTAGTAGACATCTTAAGATATAATAATGAGTTGATACAATGTGCCGCACTGCTAGTGTAAAGGTCGTGAAACTAATTAGTGATTCTCAAATAGTACAAAAACAAAAGGAAAACAAATGTCCTCTAGCAGAAACGTACTAAAAGGACAAATAAATGACAGCAGAGGCGCGTGCCGCATAATAGTCAGCGAGAAAGTTCAGGCGTTGATGAATTACTGTAATATATAGTACTCTTTTCAGGATCCTTACTCAGTACCTACTCCACATTATGTTGTAATTATGATCATAGACCGTGAACGGCGGTATGGCGGAGAGAATGCAAACAATCTGTTATTTATTACACGGCTAATATTTGATCGTATATCACGAGTGACGGAGTGACATCACGCCGAGCCTCCTCCGAGCTAATTAGCCGATTAATCAGCAATCTTATCGCGTTCGCCAGTGAACTCAGCGATTGAGTCATTCTGTACCACATCAGTTTTGTGGTACATCACCATGGAATTATCATGGTGTGATCTCATTTGTTGTTTGCATACCAAAAATAGATGAGGTTTTATTTTGTGTGTCAATGCCGTAAACTTCAGAGTATTTTACGATTTTCGCTGCAGTAAGCAGCATGCTGAATTCTGTCCTTTTTTTGGGTTTGCTCAGGCATAGCTGAGTGTTGTCATATATCTCGTTTGGTATATAAATACTATAAGCTGTCACTGTAAACAAAGGCACGCGAGGGGCGCGCGATCGGTTCCAGCCGATCGATGACAGAGTTTCTTGACCGGTCTGTAACCTATTTTTATTGTGATCCCGGATTAGACGCGTAAAGAGGCGCATGCGTCGTGCCCCGGCGCGTCGCTCGCTATCAATCACGCACGGAGGCTCGATGGACGCGCGGCGTGATTAACGTGGCACTCGCTGCACCGATTGCTCGCTATTAAATTCAGGTCAGTAGTTCGATTGACGCTTGAACCGGTCCTGTTGATTGAAAGGCTACTTCGTAAACTCGCGTGCAATTAACGACTCGAGTCGCATGAAGGCAAAGAAATCGTCAATTCGCATTCTTGATCTTGAACGCGCGGTTGTATTCGCGTCGATGTCGTAATTGCGGCGTTCTGTTACGAGTTGTTTGAGGCTGGAGGTTGGCGCGGGTCAATCGGAGCGGGAGCCGCGCCGCAATCGAGCTAATTGGTCGTTCGCCTCACGCCAACAGTTTATCTGCCGCCAGGACTGAACGCTTTATATGTACGCTACACCCACCTGCGCGGCGAAAACATTGAGATTTGCATATTATTGTAATAGCGAGTTCTAACATGTCTAAGATCTATAGTTAAATACGTCAAAAACTTCAGGTGGGACGTTCTGCCGTAAATCTGAATCGCATACGAATGAAATGGAATCTGTTGAAAAACGTGAGTTTAGCCCGCCGTGCCGGGATTTTCCCGTGGGTACACGTGCATGTTACACGTGCTCGTATTGATCGGCCGGCGGCACTCGACAGCTGATGGGGCACCGATGCATGGCGCTTCTCGAATTGAACACGTCCCCGCAGCTAGATTGGCTGCAACGGCGAGCGCTATCTACTCGTTAGCGTCGAGTGGTGTCGATATCTCGCATACGGAAATTGGAAATTTACACGTAAATCCGAGTTTACAAAGTTTTCAGTAGATAATTTTGTCGGTTACATTTTTTAATTTCTCTATTTCGTCATGTCATATTCATGATTTCCCATACTTCTGTGTGGTCAGTAGTTGAGGCATGAAACGGCCAGCTGTCTATAAATCGTCAATTCAAGCAGAGCGTTAGGCTCGGCATCATTGTTCCGCAAATAGCGGCGCTCGACGGGCCGCGGCGGCGGCGGCGGGGCGCGCCCCTGCTGTAGAGTGAACGACTCGTTATCGCGGCGTGACATCACGGGCACAACAATAAGGATACCCAGAGACCCAGAAGGTAAGCTTCATACATAACGCGCTCGAGTAACGCACACTTACACTCTCTCACGGCCACGGTTCTCGGAACAGTCCGCAGGCCGATTGGACGCCGGCCGACTATCTACGATGCAGTGTATAAATAACGATTATATTAATTGGTATCGTTGCGCCAGTCGCGACACATTGTATAATTTGTGCGCACATCTCTCAAACTGCATTTCCTAATTTGACTGCCGGCTGCGTTCACAAGGCTGCTGCAGCGTTAACGGCGGTTCAGGCGTCCGTGCGAGTGGAACTGCACTTGAAAAGCTGTAAAGCAAAGTTTCAAGAGTGCGCGCGCGAGGGTCAATGAAACTTGGCGGTTGCAACGTTGCCTCCGCAAAATCGGTCACTAGCGTCAACGCCCACGAGCAAACAGTTCAAGCCCGACCACGACTAATGCCAATACGTTGCCATTCGTTGTGTTTGTTGCGCCTAAAATAAATAACCTGACGTAGTTTTGTCAAGTGAACAACACTCTTTTATATTTTGCCGGTAGCGCCGGGCAGAGAATAACTGACGTACGTAAATTGCAAGGAAAACTCAATAACTACCACATTTCCGCATTATACGGTAACAAACGACATAAGCTAATTAAAAAAAAACTCGGTAGGTACATTGATTTGGCACGGACACCGACTTGATTGGAAAAGAATCCGATTGGGTGTTGTCGTGTACCGTGTACCTACACCTAGTTGGTCAGTGGTTGTGGTGGTGGTGGTCATGTTCTGTATGGCTCAGGTTTAGCCAAGAGCGGGCGCATTCGGTTGTAAACAATTTGGACCAATGACGGAACATTAAAATAATTACAGCGCGGCGGGCAGACGACGGATGGACGGTCTCACCGATCGCGATGGAAACTTGCCCAAACTAATATTTATTGTTTCAAATCAAACGAAATTGCAGACGGCATGAATACTTAAAAATTGACGTGTATTAAGAATAACAGGATAGACCAACAGCAATCCGCTACCTACCTATTCGATATCATTACTTTATCTATAAAGGTATTATGATTTAATAACAATCATCATCATACTTGCTAGATTTAAAATAAAATACCGGCAAACACTGAAGCATATCTGCTTGCTTGTAAATTCTGTGTAACGCTCCACTATCAATCGTAGCAAGACAAAACAACTCGGGCAAATAATAAGAAAGCGCCGGCGGAATATAAAAGACAATAAATTGACTTGTTTGTACTCTGGAAAATGTCTATTTTATTATTGAACTACACAATGAGAGAGCATTCTCAAAGGAGGAGTGTCTTCGACCGTTGGGACTCCGCTCAAACTGAAATCTTTTAATTGTTACAATACAAAACAGTCGCCTATACTCATTTTGTACACTTTTAAAAAAATTGCCGATCACAACTTACAATACCAATATAGCTTGTAACAAATAATAAGAATAAGAATAAAGTTTATTTCGTTAAAAAGTTTCATGTTACAATAGCTAGTGGTAGAATCTCCTTTTAGGCTTAACACCCGTATTAGGAGATTCTACAAAACACAGGAACAAAACTAGAATTTGCAGGCAGCAGGCCATACATTCGAACCATATTCTGAACTTGATGTGAGATAAAATAGAAAACCAATGAAATATTCAAATGTAAAGTGACGTTCTGCGTCAAGACCTTTATACTTATATTTCATTTTATTAATTGGCCATTGGCCTGCCTTATAAAGGGCTTAACGTTTCCGGTAAATGTATATAAGAAGCAAAGATTGTGTAATGTATTCTCTTGTGTATATGAAAGTAAATCGCATATGATAGACAGCAGGGCGGTTGATGTTTCAAGTAACAAATTGAGATGTTTCTGAATTAATCATAAAAAAATATATAAAGCGAATTACGTTAATAAAACGTAATCATTAGTTTAATTATAGCGATGATTAGGCCGACTGTTTATCAGGGGCCGTTTCCCGTCCGCCGCGCCGGCCGGCGACACGTTCTAAGCCGCAACAGGGTCTGACCGCCCGCCGCCGGCCGGATACACCAATATGGTATTGTCATCCACTACATGTGTGTGTGGGGAAGTTATCACGGACTTGTTCATGTTCATGCTAGCCATGCCACTGACAAAAGCGGAAAGTTTATGAACCGTCGCGTTGGTAGCCAGGCTGATAGTACACTTTGCATGCCGTGGCAGCCTCTAATTGAGACGATACCTAGCTTTAAGTCTACAATATGTTCTACGTAGTTATTGCTTGTATTTGTGTGCCTTGTTGGCTGTTCTTTAAATAATTAAATAAATAGATAGATAGATGCTTCAGTTCAATGCGTGACATCGGTTTAATAAACATAGCTTCGTAGATACTACTTACGTGAACCAAATGTTTACCTTACAGAAATACATATTAACTTTCTAGGTGGGTTAACACTAACAGGACTGTGTTAATAGTGTATTAATAATTTAATTATTTACAGGACCCCTTAAATATATACTTAACCGCTCACGTTGCGATGACTCGATATCGAGTCCAGTAGCATTGTTTTTCTATTGTGTCTAGATTTCCTGGTACAACAGGGGTTAATGTCATTTAGATTCTATTCATGTCTCATTACATTAGACATGATATAAGTATAAATGGAGATATAAAATATATCGAAATGAGTTGATGTTACATACATTTTTGTAAATCAGCGTAATAGAAAGCGCAATTGATATATACAATTTCAAATTCTCGTTCTTGTTAACGCCATCGAATGGCAAATAACACTCACAGTAGGCGCCCTGATCAATGTCAACTTTATTGGAGTTGTTCTCACATTGACCCAAATAACTGTCTCCAGTGCTCAATACGGCTTCTGTGTCGTATCCGCTTATCTTGGTGAACACTACACAGTTGCTATGGACATTAATGTACCTAATACCCATGACCGAACCACGAACGATTTATCAGTTTTTATGTAGCTATTTCCAGTTTGCATTTTAATATATAATTGAGCCTAGCTAAACGAACAGTGTATTTGCCCAATAAGTAAAATATAAATTAATAAGTACCTTCAGTTGTTGCATGTAAGTAATTTCTTTACATAATACTTAATAACGAATTCATAAGTAAAAAACTTCATCGATATTGGGATAAGTTTCGCAATTTCGGAACGCCCCATCTCGATAATAATTTGTTCACTCAATTTCCACGCAATTTGATTCCAATGCAGCGCTATTATCGCTTTTAAGAGTGCCATTTGAATTTTTTAGATTTGTGATTGGAAATTGATTAATGCAATTGTGTTTCAAGAGTAACCCACCAGGTCACCCGTTGCCTCGTACAGGCGAGCAGTTAAGTCTTAAAACAGTTTTTGCATTAGGTCCCCATGGGCCCATCGTCTCCACAGCAAAGGGGAGGAAATAGTAAGTCTCACCCAAATCCCGGTATTTCCGTACTTTATTAAAATCTGCTGTGATTGCAGCCGCACAATTATATATTTAAAATATGATTATTTTTAAAAAGGTTATATTTTTAACACATTCTTACTTAACGTTTTATATTGTATATAAGCGATTTTACCCTTTCGAATAGTGCGTGACGCTTGTCACGAAGATACTGATATGAAATTCTATGGCATTGTCATAAATTGCTGCCAATTGCTAGTTTTATGTGTGTTTAGTAACGAATATGCATTTTAGTATTATGAAAAAAAAAAGTAGTTCATCAAAAAGAAGAAGTAATTTACTTATAATTAACCATATTAAAAAAACATTTCACAAGCCTGGCTGAGGGCTTTATTGATTAATGTACACACGCCTGCATATAAAGACTATCACAAACTGTCAAATTTCTTTAATAGACTTTAAACTTCATGTCTATGGACTAGGGTTGAACATTTATTGAAGCAATTTGAGTTTTGGATAGCCTAGATGTGCAGGCGTGTGTACCCCCTGGCATTACGAATTCTAAAAAATACCTAGTTTATTCCGCATACAAGCAAGGTATTACTTCACATCCTTAACACAAGACTCCAATCGTACTTGTCTCGGCAAATATCTCAAGAGCAAGCTGGTTTCGTGAAAAGAAAAGGTACACGAGAACAAATCCTAGTACTGCGCCAGGTTATAGAGAAAACCAGAGAATTTAACATCCTACTCTACATTAATTTGTTTTGTCGATTTTAGAAAAGCCTTCGACACGGTTAAATGGGACGAACTTTGGCCAGTACTAGGAGATATGGGAGTGCCTCAACATTTTATATACCTCGTACAGAAATTGTATATAGAGGGTACAGCAGCTGTCCCAATAGATGAGATCGATTCCGAAAATTTCAAATCGAAGCTGGCGTCCGGCAGGGGTGTATTCTATCACCGCTATTGTTCAACATTTTTACCGAATACATTATGCGGATTGTTCTCGAGAACTGGAATGAAGGCGTGTCTATTTGGGGTCGGCTGATAAGTAACCTAAAATATGCTGACGACACTACACTTCTTGCAAGGACAAAAGAAGATATTGAGGGTTTGCTGTCGCGGCTAGAGGTCAATAGTCTTGAATTTGGCCTTACAATCATCAGAGACAAGACGAAGATGATGATTGTGGACCGAGCGTAACAAAATAAAACGGACATCTTTAGCATTGCAAACTGTGATGTTATTAAGAACTACATATACCTCGGTTCCAATATATCCAACGCTGGTGGCTGCGAGCAAGAAATCAAGAGACGGTGCGCTATTACACGATCTGCGGTTGAGAAGCTCAATAAAATTTAGAAAGATAGGAGAATAACCAAAAATACTAAGGTTCGACTCATGAGATGTCTTGTCTTTCCAATGTTTTTCTACGGAGCCTGAAACTTGGTTCCTGAGCTTGAAAGACCGTCGAAAAATCGACGCGTTGGAGATTGGAGGCGTATGTTGAAGATCCCTTGGACCGCATTCCGCACTGACATCTCTATCCTAAAGGAACTCGAGGTCAAGGAACGGCTTTCGTCGACTGTGCAATTGCGAGTACTAAAATTCTTTGGCCATATATCCAGGAACGAGCACTCGATTGAAAGACTGGTGGTGCAGGGCCATGTAGGAAGCAAAAGATCTAGAGGCCGATCACCCACCCGATGGACAGACCTAATTAAATCATCCACGCAGAATACCATGGCAGAATGCTCTCGCAACACAGCAAACCGGCGAAAATGGAGAGACAGATGCCAAGAAAGCAGTTCAAGCCGAAATGACCAACGAAGATTAGCCATGTACGCGTACTCCCAACCTCGTACGTCATCGAAACAACCACGACCACTCTATCAAGAGTGTACGACTGAGAATAAGAACCTATAGTTTATTGACAGCAATGTATGTTTATTGATTAGAGCCGACAGGATATTCCAATTAGTGTGGTTGGTCACCTCACATGCTGCAACGCGAGGTGTCGCATTGCGCCCGCGCAATCAACAGCTAATTGATACGAGACAGGCAACTGACACTTCTCCGTATGATGAGCGATGGACAAACGCCTAACAACATAAATTAAAAAATAACAGTCCCATAAATTTGTCAAGCGGAATGATAATTTGACCATCTGTCCGTCTATATTGACGTAGATCAATTAAAGTAGGAAAAAAAAAAGTATATTTATTAAGTAAGCTCACTCTCAGAAGTATTTTTTAATAGACGTGTCAATCACCAGTTCAGGACAGTCATTTATCGAAATCCGGCAATAAAGACAAGGAGTCAATTAAAAAATGTCTTAAATATCATTTTATAAGACTCAATTCATTCGGAGAATAATTTTATTAAGCCTTCATTCGGTAAATTGAGCGTAGGTGATCGCCCCATCACGCACCTCAAAATGAGATTGCACCGCGCATTGATAACGAGCAATGTCAGGGTCGCAATCAGCAGACGCGGCACATCAATACAAGTTGTAAACAAAATTCTGACGTAATGTTGACACAAGCTGATGAAACGACAACAAATCAATTCCTACTACTCACTCTAATTACATCTCAAATCAAAACTCGAGGGGTAATAAAAAAAAATAGGGTCGGAATAGTTATTCTGTGTTTTGTCTCTTTTACTCTAATTTGAAATGAAGTTTATATGACAGGAACAAAACACGGAATAACTACTATTCGGACTTTAATTTTTTATTTATAAGGCACGAGAAGTTTTGTTACATATGTCGACTTTCAAATCAAACCAAAATTGATGCGACGCAATTGTCGATGCAAATTTTGCAAAATTGTAATAATAAATTAATGCTTCATTGAAATTCAAAGTGGTTGGGGATCGCAACTAGCCACCACTTTTGTTATTAACTACCAGTCAGGTCAAGTTATGAAAATCGATTATAATTCTGGGGCAGTAATTTGAAGAAACAACTGGCAAAGAAAAGCTCCGTGCTCGAACGAGCTCAACACCGTACAACACTAATGAATCAAAAAGTTTCTGACATTTAACCTTTATGAGAGGTGAGTGAGGCCGATCAAACGATATCTACAAATAAGTCATTTCTAATAGGCGTACGTTTACCAATTGATATCCACATTGCCATAGATCACATCGATTCATCGACGTTGTCAGCGGACCGGCCAATTAACTCGGGCACGGACCGTTTTGGGCCAAGTAATGAGTTTTAAATTGCTTCTTTGTTACAGGTCGACCTCGTGGAATAAAACATTCTTAGTGTACACACAGTAAGACACAGTATTTGCTGAGATTTTGTCATTACTCAGATGTTAGGCTCCAGCACACGAGATACGCTATCATAAAGCAAGTTTCCTACATTAGCGAAACGTCTGAGCAAATATTGTCACGGCAAAGTTACTGCTGTAATATCTGAGCAACTATATTGTATTTGTTTACGGTCGCAAAATAAATATGTTTTTTAGGTTTTATCGCGGCCCGGCGAGTCACGCACTTCGTTTCGCTGTTATTATGCCACTTGAATCACAGTAACGTGATCCCGTCAACAAACTAAACAGCGGAATTAAACGTTATAGTCTTTTATAACATTACTGTTTGTTCCCGTGTGGAGAATTTGTCACAGCTTTCTGGTGATACGATGCGCGCGTGACATGTCATTCCGTACAGTTTTTGTATTGCAAGTAATTGGCACTCTCCGAGCGGTGATTAGCCATTGTTGGTGCTAAAATAGCCGATCGCACTAATAGCGTTGCACACGCAACAATTTCGATTCGAACAAGCGATTCTTAGTTATTATGAGTGATCGATTTCATGGAAGCATTTTTTGTGCCGTTACGCTTGATAAGTATCAGAAGAGTAGCATTCCGCAGAATCTTGTGATTCGTAGGGCATTATGCATTGTGTGAGCGCCATGTTTGTTGGTGCATTGTAATTATTCTAGTCGTAGCGAGGGGCTCGCTTCATTACACTTGGTAAGGGGAGAAATCTGCGATTGGCCCCCTTTCCCACGGTTATCAGTAGGCGATTCACACACTCCACTCTCCGATGGTGCTCTCAATTAGTTCCGTGAAGGTAACACGACAACGGTTTTGTCAAATAATGGGAAACTCAATGTAGGGTACACTATGAATTCGCATATTTTGATAATTTTAACCTCAATGCATAGGTTTTTCGACTCTATAATCATAATTCTAGGGCCGGCAGACTAAAGCACACAAGTCAAAAATGCCAACATTACAGGAATCAAAATTGGTCCTTAAATAAATAAGGAGGTGAAAAAGTACAACCATTTTTAAGCGATATATACGCTTCTGTTTGACTTATGTTAGATTTGTATCTTTATGACAGTTCTATGAATAGACCTGAAGCAAAATAAAAATATTTTTGTGACTTATGTGCTTTATTTAGTCTGCCGGCCCTACAATTATTTTAATGATAGTATCCATCGAATCAATTGTTCCATTATAGGTATTAAGCTAATTTAATGTTTGCCTGGACTATAACTACGTACGTACACTATTTATGAAAATAAATCATTTGTCTTCGTGGACTTAGAATTTATGGTGTAGGTAAGTATAATATTGAGGTTTTTTTTATTACATGAAACTGCTAACTGGAAATGTGTGAAAAAGATAGATAATAAAGCTTAGTGTTTTTAGCTTTAGTTCAGACAACATTTATATGGCCATGCTGGCCACATGACTATTAATTGGGCAATCAGTTAAAAAAGTTCATATGGTAGGTAGCTATGACAATTAAATAATATGATGAATTGATGACAGCACACGTGTCATGGACCAGTACAAAGGAGTTGCTGTTTACAGCAATAAATAATCGATTCTACTCTATCTCGATGAGATAAATAAAGGTATTATAATGAGGTATTTCAATTGTTTTTTAGAACTGTTAATTATTGTAACCTTGAAGGAAAGTGCTTAGCCACTTTAAATGCTGACCTAACTAGCTGGTTACAGCCTAGCTGGATAGTCTAATGGTTACAACACCACTGCCAGAAGATGCGGTTCGATACTTGCTCGTGGAAGTTTTTCAACACTTTTCCCGATTAAAAATAGTTTGAAAGTAATAGGTACATAGGTATTTACTTAGTGGGTTTTACGATCTGGCAAATAGGCACATTTTAGCCTTTAAAACCAGTTTTATGAGATTCCACGTTATTCGCGTGTCGGAGCAATAAATTAGCGGCACGGCAACAATCGTCCCTCTCCCGCGCGGGCTAACGACTCGATAACATTATCTAAATTACAACTTTATAAGCCCGTTATCGACTGTTGAATATAATGATTGTACTGCTTTTCCAGTTACTTTTCCTTTAAATTTAGATAGCGGCATCCTGGTAACGTCCGATTGGCATAGAAAAGAAAAAGAAATCCGTTACTTTAAAACTTCTTTTTAAAATACGTAACAGTTTTTAAGATGACTCGGCACAAAGACAATGGCTCAGTGTTTTGACTCTTATTGCAAGTAAATAAGACTCAAAGTGGAAAACCCATGTGTTTGTTTACATTATGTAAGCATGACACTGTGTAGGTACCTATCCGAGACGGTAACTTGCCGCGGACACGTAAAAAAGAAAACCTGATAGAAGAAAACGCACTTTCTATGAAACCTGTTTGCGTGCCCTTTAATATTGAGACTCACAAGAAATGATTTCCTTCCAAACCAATAAAGAAACAAACTGTAAGCAATTAAAATCTGTTTAGAGTGTAGATAGGTAGGTAGAAGACGTGACTAGATACCTACCATCTATTCTGTGGTTTTGTAAAGTCATGGTAGGTAGGTAGTTACTCACCGTCTGCGTCAACTTCGTTGATCATGTCTTGGAGCTCTGCTTCTGTGGGGTTCTGTCCTAGTGATCTCATGACGGTGCCGAGCTCTTTGGTCGTGATGGTGCCATCGCCGTCTTTGTCGAACAGTGAGAACGCCTCCTTGAATTCGGCGATCTGTTCTTCTGTCAGCTGATCCGCCTGGAATGCACCAATCAGCCGTTAGAACACACGCATTCCAAGAGAAGTTCTCGAAATGATAATACGGTTAAACAGTGACGTCACAGCATTATGCTAAACAATGCTGTGGCCATACTTGAGAGTGGACAATATCGATACTTTGTTTGCAATTGACAAGAAACGTCATTTTGTCAGATATTATAACTTTAGAAGGTGGATTCGAATCTTGGAATGTTAATAAATGTAGGGCACGTACGCTGGTGACGACCATCTTGGGGGAATATTTGAAACAGAAGAGCGGCAGACGGAATGTGGGCAATAACGTGAGCGCTATCGGGCGCGATAAGATACTCTACAGATTATGTGTAATTACCGCTGTTGGCCTTCTGCCACGTCACACTGCGGTCTTTACGCCAAGATATCGAATACTGCATTACAATACAACTTATCAATTGATATTCGGCGGTATCATGCACGATATTCATTAGGCAGACGCTCATTTATTCATTAGAATGTTTATTGGGCTGGTAAATCAGTGTTTTATCGCATGTGATATCAGTTACAAGGTGTTACAATTTCCCGATAACCAAATTTTCAGAAATAACTCTTACCTATCCACAAAACAGACAGAATTTAAATTTTCACATTCCACACAACTATCATGGCGCAGTGGTCAACGCGCCCGGTCTGCGAGTGCTGAGGTTAAGCAACTTTCACAAAGGCCGGTCATTGGATGGGTGACCAAAAATTTATCATCTCAAGCTCCTCCTTGCTTCGGCAGGCACGTAAAGCCGTTGGTCCTGGCTGCAATAGCATTCGTTAACAACCACCAATCCGCACTGGGCCCATGTGGTGGTTTATGGCCCGTTCTTCCTATCCATCCATAGCCATAGGGAAGGCTCGTGCCCCAGTAGTGGGGACATAAAATGAGCTGATGATGATGATGATGACACAACTATCTTTAGATATAATAACAGATAAGTAATAAAAATAATGAATAGTTCTAGGAATACCTACCTATGGATGCTTTGTTGAAATAAAGAACATAAAAAATTATACAAAGTAAAATAAGTAAGGCTTTTTAATTATGTGGCAAGTAGGTTGTTACCTATAATAGAAAGTTTCAAAGTGACTCATTACATTACCTAGTTATAATCAATAAGAATGACTGGGTGACTGGCTATGTGAATACTTTCCAACACTTGCAAGTTATAGCAATGACAGGTAGGTATCAATGCAAACATAATTAAACTAAGGTAAATCAAGATCAGGACTGGTTGGTTGGTAGTAAACCAACAATAGCAATATTGGTAGCCTACAACAAAGTAGGTTACCAATGTCTAGATTTAGATGACAACATCATGGTCAGTAATTTCAATTTGGAATTTCCTACTATAATAAAAAAAATAATGAAAACAGTTTATTTACAGTGCAATCTACATTTCCTCGACATGCTACTAAAAATATATCAGCACTGATAATATTTGTTTAACTGCCTACATAAATATATATGAATATAACACTTAATTAAACAACTGAAGGAAAACCAACAATCATAACTAAAAATAGGATTATTCATTTAAGCAAAAGTAACACAATGGATGTGGTAACTCATTATCGTCAACTAGGTACTGTAATAGGTTATGGAATATTTGGTATGCTACCTACTTGTTTCCATTGTTCTAAACTTACATTTTGCTACTGATAACAGAACTTTACAGCATTGTAGTACACATTGAGAATAATGTTCATGAAAAAAGTAAAATATTCACCAACTTATCATCCTTTATATAAAAATGTGTGATGATAAAAGCGACTTGCTTGTCTAATACTGTACATTGTTTTTTCATGGTGCCTTTCTACTTATTTATTTATTTAAGCCTTTCATACCAACGATATTATAACTTTACAAAAATATGATTACTTATTTACTATAAAAATTTATTTGGTGCCATCCTTCATTTGCCCTTGGCACAGGCCTCCCCTAAAGCTCTCCATCTGTTTCTAGTGGTTTGTCTCCATGTAACAACCAAAGACCTATGCCGATCTTATTTTCAAGGTCCATAGATTGACAATAATTGTCATTACTAGATACTAAAGCATGTATCAGATTTGTAACTGAATAAAGTACCTATTGTTGATTTTAACTTAATTTAATCTAAAATTGATAAAGATCAGTATTTGGAACTACATAACATCCACTGTTGATTGAATAGTATTGCTCAGGTAAATTCACTTTCAGGTTCACTTTTGCCTGTTCTCAGTAAACAATGCAATGAAAGTGATAAAAAACTACTTTCTTACAATACAATGTAACTCGGACGTTCTGTTTGCTATCACTAAACGGTTAACGCTTTGGAAAAAGTAGTAGATTGACAGCACTCCTAGACTAATTACTTTAAAATGGTTGTATAAAACTTACCTTGCCAACTAACTAACTTTTACTATTGTACATTGATTTAACAGACATAGTATAACCTAGTCAGTATTTGCAGCTCATATTACTTATTGACAAAACACTAGTATCAATGTTTGGACAGAATATAAGAGCACCCAAGAGATTATAAATGAATCTGTTGTCTTTTATCAGACATTGGACTTTGCTAATCATTCCAGGGCTGAATTGACACTGGACTATCAGCTGTCAGTCTGACTGTAGGTATCATAACCATCAAATAACTTGAAGTATTGTATCCCGGCCAACTAGACCGGCTTTACAACGAAACATTTCGTGTTGTATCAGGAAATTAGATGGGCCAGATGTAAGTAAGGTCAAATCAACTCATTGCAGCGACAATACAGGCACTACGGACGTAAATAGTCAAACACCGGCTTGGCACGGCGGGCCCGGCCGTCCGTGGTCAACTCCAGCTTAGGCCACTTTACCATCATAGGCCTCAGACACCGGCGGATGCAGCCAACAGGGCCCGTTATGCGAATTGCGTATGAAAATATTGGCTAGCGCGATGAGTCAACGGGCGTTTGTCATTGCGCCGGGCCGATCGATCCGCCGTCAACAGGGCGCGACGCTCGGCCTCCGCGAAACCGCACAAAACCACTTGTTCCCATGTTTGTCCTAAAACCGCCATGCAGCGTCATCGACGGACCGGCTTCGGCC
>OY720034.1:18660359-18736722 GCA_963082485.1 Eudonia mercurella
ATCTGCCAGAAGAAAAGGGAGTCAGTCCTCTTCACACGGTCGCAGTGCTGGCTGCCAAGCTGGGTGTCACTCTGGACGCAAGGGACATCGTATTCGCCGAGCGCGTCGGGCCGACGGCGCCGCCGGGTGGCGCGGAGACACGGGGCGGCGCGGAGGTGCGCCCTCGCCGCGTGGTGGTGCGGCTGGCGCGCCGCGAGCTGCGTGACGAGCTCTTGCGCGCCGCGCGCGTGCGCCGCAACATCACCGCGACCGATGTCGGCCTGCCGGGCCCGCCGCGACGCATATATGTTAACGAGCGACTGACGGCGACCAACCGCCGCCTATTCCACAGAGTCCGCGAGGAATGCCTTAAGCGCCGGTGGAGGTACTCGTGGACAAAGAGAGGACGGGTCTTCGCGCGGCAGGATGATGGAAAGCAGGTGTACAGTTTTCGGTCGGACTCGGACATAGACCGTGTTTTTGATTTGGCACCCGTTCCGCGAGATTATTAGCCCTGAAATGGTAATACGTTATTGTTCTATTGTGAAAAGGAAAAATAAAGACACAAGCCTGGCCAGAATTATTATATTTATAACAGCAATATCTTATCTATATACTATATGCACATCATTAATTTCTATTTCATTTAAAACTTATAACAGAATGTTTCACTATTTTAGTTGCTATCATTTTCACATTGCATGCCCAATTGTAAATACATTGTTCTCTTTAATTTTATTTTGTGATAAGATATATCTAAATGGCGAATAAACTTTTAAAGATTGGTTTGTATAATGCAGGTTCCCTCGGTACTAATCATGATAATTTTATCGCTACAGTTGCTCGATATGACTTAGATGTACTAGCTATAAACGAAACTTGGCTTAGAGAGGGGGAGGAGGGGCGGGCGCCTGCACTGCCGGGTTACCGACTGCGTCACATTCCGCGTCCGCGTCACTCGCGTGAGCGCGGAGGCGGTGTCGGATTTTACATACGACGCAATGTCAGTGTTCGCACCTGGCCTCACCCGGTCGACCCTTTGCACAAGTTAGTGGAGCAGATGTGGCTCACATTGACCCTTAACGGAAAGAAGCTGATTATTGGCACTGCGTATCGGCCACACTGGATGAATATAGACTTATTCTTTGACGCACTCTCAGACTCCATTAGTTCAATTCCCAATTATGATAACCTAGTACTACTTGGCGATTTTAATATTAATTTATTACAAACTCAGGATATAAATACCACCAAAATTAATACTTTTATGTCATGTCTCAATCTTTCTCAACTGGTGTCTGAGCCAACGCACTTTACTTTGAATAGCCAAACTCTCATTGATGTTGTATGTACCAATTTAAAATGTAAAAAAGTCACCTTGGATCATGTGGGTTCCCTGACTGGTCACTGTCTGGTGGTTTGCGAGTTCAACATTAAGCGTGAAAAAGTTTCTCCTAGAGTTATTAAATACAGACCAAAAAATGACATTTCTATAGACAATTTTAATAACGACCTGCAAAACATAAGATGGGATCTCATATCCAGAACCGAGTGTGTCAATGACATGGTAGGCGTTTTTAATCAATGCATCATGACTGTGTATGATCACCATGCACCCGAAAAGTCTGTCATAGTCAGGGATCGCAACCCGCCTTGGATTACAGACACAGTCAAGCACATGATGAAGCTGCGCGATGAAGCTCTGGCAGACTTCCATAGGCGGAAACCAGATAGTAACAATGTATACTACAAAACCTTAAAGTCAATGGTAAATCAAGCTCTATTTCATGAAAAAGCTGCTTATTTTAAACATAATGTCAACAGCAAAATTAACAATCCTAAATTACTATGGAAGAATCTTAAAAGTACAATTTTACCCCAGAAAAAAAATGATTTGCCTTTGTTTTTTAATAACCCTGATACTATAAATAATTATTTTTTGAATATACCAGGTAGCCCAGATGTTTCGATTTCACAATTAACCTTTTTTGAGTACAACAGATTTTCGGATTCAATTTTTAATTTAAAACCTATTAGTCTTGAACAAATCATTAAAATAATTAACAGTTTAAAATCTAACGCAGTGGGGTGCGATTCAATCAGCCTGGATATGCTCATTAAGACTTTCCCATACACTATAGATTGTATCAAAAATATTATAAATTTGTCAATCACCACCCAAACATATCCTGACCTATGGAAACTAGCTATTGTGCTTCCGCTGCCTAAGGTCACAAACCCGGTAGATTTAAAGGACCTGAGGCCCATTAGTATACTGCCCTGTATGTCTAAGATCCTAGAGAAGGCTGTGTGCATACAACTAAATGATTACCTCGAGAAGAATAAAATTTTACCAGAGCTACAGTCAGGATTTAGAAAGGGGCGGGGTACCACAACTGCGGTACTAGATGTTACCGATTCTATATTGCATGCACAAGACCAAGGCATGTGTACTTTGCTGGTTTTATTAGATTTTTCAAGGGCATTTGAATCTTTAAATATAAATCTTCTACTGTCTAAACTAAGCTACTACGGACTTGATTATCTGGCCTTGCGGTGGTTTCATAGTTACCTCAGTAATCGTCGCCAGTATGTTAAGCTAAGCCGTAACAATGGTTCTTTTATGGAATCTGAAAAGGTGGCTGTGGGCAGGGGTGTGCCTCAAGGTTCAATTTTGGGTCCAATCCTTTTTATTTTGTACTCAGCGGACATTACAACACAAATCACGCACTGCAAGTACCATATTTACGCAGACGACACGCAAATCTATATATCCTTTAAACCAGAGGACCTTGACCAAGCTATAATTAAAATTAATGAAGATCTTTCTAGAATCGCCCATTGGTCTGCTCGAAATTGCCTTATGTTGAACTCATCAAAGACTAAATACATGATCTTCGGGACCAAACATCAGATAGATAAAATAAATTCTCCAGTGCTTGTCAAACTAAAAGATGCTGCTATTGAAAGAGTTTATGAGGCTCGTAATTTGGGTCTTAAGATGGACTGCAGCCTACGTTTTGATAATCATATTGGGAGTGCTATCCAAAATTGCTTCTATAAACTAAGGGTATTATACAAGATTAGACGCTATCTAAGTGAAGAGTTGCGTATCCAGCTAGTCGAGTCGCTTGTTTTGTCTAGGCTAAATTATATGGACACCGTTTACGGACCTCGTCTACTTACGAAGACTCAGAAACTTATACAAAGAGTGCAAAATGCCTGTGCTCGTTTCTGCTTCATTATTCCGTTAAGGGCTCATGTAACTCCTTTCTTAAACAAACACAATATGTTGAAAATGCGTCACCGCCGTAAACTTCATTTGGCTTGTTTAATGTTTAATATTGTAAGGGATCAAGCACCTGCATATTTATATAATAAGTTGTCTTGGGTCTCGAGTCTTAAGCCTTATAGCGTCCGTAGACATGCTCTACAGCTGTCTACTCAACGTCACACAACTACTGCTTTCAGAGGAAGTTTCCGATACGCGGCGACAAAATGCTGGAACAATATTCCTCCACCGTTGAGGGACCTGCAAAGTAAAAATAGTTTTAAGAATAAACTGAGACTGTTTTTGTCTAGTTTTCAGAGTACGCAGGAGACTTTGTTGTTAGATACAAGCGCATTATAACTTTTACCTTGTTTGTCTGTCCCATCAATGTATCTCTCGTTTACGAGGCGTCTTGTTGTACTGGCTACTTTAGCTGTTTAGCGATGTGCTCTTGTTGTGTTAAAAGTTTCTGTTATCTATTATTAGTATTTTTCTTGTTTAATGGCTTCTGGAGTGTCTTTTCAACACAAAAATCATTGTTTAAATGTAGTATTGTTTTTTTGTCAACCATGGTCTGTCACTGTCACTCCGTCCTTTTTATATTTGTCGAATTTTTTTTACCGTTTTAAAAATAGAGTTAGGAATTCAGTGCATACAGCCTACAATTATTTTCTTTAACTAAATATTTTTGCACTTAGGGCTGCCATTTTTGTTCTTTATAATATTATTTTATATTACGCTTGTGTTGCTATCGCAGCACCATCTAAACCGGTTCCGACGGAAGATCAGCGCTAACCTTAAGGCTAGCATTTTGCTGAGTCGGAACCGTTTTGGGACTGTCTTTAATTTTTTTTTTCCACTTATTATCTGTATGTTCAATTTGTCTAGTTCCAAATAAATTTATTTTGATTTGATTTGATTTGATAAAATAGTTGTCCAGATCGTTCGCGCGGACTCATTTTTAGGTTTGAAATGAAGCGCTTGCAAGAATTTAAAATAATTAAAAAACCGGACAAGTGGGAGTCGGACTCGCCCACCAAGGGTTCTGTCGTACTTTTTAGTATTTGTTATTATAGCGGCAAAAGATACATCATACATATTCTGTGAAATTTCAACTGTCTTTATCACGGTTCATGAGATACAGCTTGGTGACAGACAGACAGACGGACAATGGAGTCTTAGTAATAGGGTCTCTTTTTACCCTTTGGGTACGGAACCCTAATAAACGAGTAGTACGATTATGACCGTAAGGCTGCTCGCCCACGTCAGGCCTACGTCACTCCATGTACTTGCGCGCGTTAGATACCTACCGAGCAGCTACCGCCGGCGGTATAAAAGACAGTGGACTGTCGCAAGCGCTCCTTCGGTCGCTGTGCACGTTGCGTCATTCATAAAACATCGATCATTTGTAGGTATTCTGTAGTTATTATTAAATACCTAAGTATTGTAAATAGTGAATAAGTTTAATATAAATGTTGATTGACATTTGTGTGGCTGAGATTATTGTAAATAGTAATTAGGTGATTTAAAATCTCGTTTCAATAATATAAATCAATGCCGCCCGCGCCTGGAAATTTTTGTGAAGTTGATGATTGTAAATCTAATAAAAGGAATTAAAACCTGTCATTATTTAGTTTGCCTGTTGATGAAGAAAGGTAAGTACCTACCTAATGAAGCTCTTTTAAGTATATACATTATAGATACCTACTTATTTGGATGAATTTATAGAATAAAATAGGTTGGTTTTAATTACTTACTTTCAACATTAAAGGCGGATTTTGAGTCACAACATAAAAATATAAATCTAAAAATGTATGAAACATACATTATGTATGAAATCGATTCCGTTCTGACGCGTCGCGACACGATACGTCAGACGAATATAAATGACCTGTGACTATGTCTGCATTAAAGTTGTGACAACACGTTTGGTGTGGTGGTTAGTGACCCTGCCTGCCACGTCAGCGGTCGTGGGTTCGAATCCCGTTAGGGGCAAATGTTTGTATGATGAATGTGGATACCTATTTTATACTCGAGTTATGGGTGTATATACTCGAGTTATGGATTATATTCCTTATTTAAAAAAAATAAGGAATATAATCCATCTCTATACCCACTCAGTTCTCTTTCATATCATAACACTTTCATACGAAGGAAAATCTATATTCCAGCAGTGGGATATTATGGACTGATGATGATGAAGATTTATAACTTTAAGTAGGTAATTCATTTAATATCATAGGTAACATTATAATCCGAGTTCCATGTTTTCATACTGATCATAAACAATTGAGCTTTTCAATTTATCATTCATTTTAATTTACATTACAAAGCTTAAACAAGCCATTTAGACACAGATTAATTTAGGTACAAGTGATTGTGTGTGAACAATATTTTTATCGTAGCAACAGCCCTATCATTACTACGATGGCAGCAAGGACGCGCGGCTGCCAATCGATAATAACTCTATAGTCGAGCCTATTAGGCATAATTTAGCACGCAGCGGTCGCCGACGCGTCGCGACGAAATGAAGTAGGCTATTAACGCGGTAGGTATGTGAAATTTTGTAGGGAGTGATTTATCTGTTACGAAGTAACTATTACCTAATCTGTGCCCACGTACTACTTTTTGTAGCTCACAAAATCGCCACTACTTTTTCGGCGACTTTTGTAAGCGATTTTGTGTGCATTTGATTGCAAGCGATTTTGCAGTGTGCGTCTGCGTTGCTAGGTACATTTCCGAACGTTCTATTTCACATCGACAATCGCGTCGCCCGGGAGGCAGCGATTTTGTTCTAGAGCGACTTTTTGTAGCCGGTGGGCGTTGAAGTATTGAATTCTATATGTTCCATATTCTACTACAAAATAATCGCTCAGCGATTGTCGCTCGTGGGCGAGCTCCCTTACTGTTACTTAAATCCAATTTGTTTACTCCGAATTTCTGAAATCGAGCAGTTACGAGTTACATGCGCATTACCGGCCGTGACGTCGGTAGTCATATATATTGTAGTGTTGTGTAGTGTTATATTTTCCACGCGATAGCGTGATAATGAATGACGAAAAACTAATTAAGTTGGTTCGCTTAAACCCAGCACTATACAACCTCGGGAATCCTAAATATTTAGACACTAAGTACAAAAACTATTTGTGGTGAAAAATAGCCCGTGAATTGGAGCTCGATGAATAAGATAAGATGCATTTGATTAAAAACACTTTTTACTATAATTAATGAGTATCTTACTAATATTATAAACGCGAAAGTTTGTAAGTATGGATGGATGTTTGTTGCTTTTTCACGCTGCAACGGATGGATGGATTTGGATGAAATTCGGCATACCTACAGATAGTTTATAACCTGGATTAACACACAAGATACTTTTTATCTAGATATTTCCACGGGAACGGGAAACACGCGGGTGGAACCGCGGGCAGTTATTTAAATATAATTTAAAATGTAGGTAGGTACATATGAAGCTACGTAAACAAAGGTAATGATAGTATTGTCAGTATTAGTAGTATAAAATTGGGAAGTCTGGCGCACGCTTCCCTGGGAATGGATCTAGAGTCCCAGAGTACTGGAGTTCACAGATACAAGAGTACCTGAGTACTCGAGTTTCAGGATAAGCGAAACGCCAGAACAAGAGCGCCTCTTGGGAGGCGCTGTCTCTGGGCGTTTCGCTCACTGAAACTCGAGTACTCAGGTACTCTTGTATCTGTGAACTCCAGTACTCTGGGGACTCTAGATCCATACCCAGGAGAAGCGCGCGCCAGACTTCCCAATTTTATATATTACTTATTGTATTATACTGTAGTCAAAACGTGGTAAAATTGGAGTACCAATGAACTACTCATGTTAGTACGAGTATGTGAGGTAAGTAAATAGTTTTGTTGCTAATTAATAATAGTATTTTTAGATTTAGGAGTACCTAACTGAGTAAGTACTTACTCGTTAATCTGAGAATCTGAGATCCATCCCCCCCCAGGAGAATTGCCTGCCGGACTTCCTATTTTATATTATAATTCAGCTCATAAGCATGATAATAAGTCATAAGTGTTTGAACTTATTTTCTAATATAATATCTCTTAACCATAATACTTTCTCAAAACCATTTGTGAATATGCATTTGTCATAAAAAATCTTATCGTATTTTCCTGTACGTTTAAAAAACGTTTTAAATATTGGAGTACAAATGAACTACTCATGTAAGTATGTGAGGTAAAGTGGTCTTGTTGCTAAATAGGTACTGATAGTGAATCTGAGAACTTTATTATTCAGGTAGGACATTACAGTCTCTGTTTATATTATTGTCTTGCATAATTATGCGAGACTATAGTAAATTGAGAATATTTTTTATATAATTATTCAAGTGTTACACAAGATTTTCAAACAATATAATGATAGTGTTTGTGGGTAGGTATTAAAGAGAAATTCTTACAAGGATATTACCAATTTCACTTTATTTCATTGAAGAATAATATACAAATCGTTTACTTACTATCAATACTATTTAACAAAATATCATTATTATTATTACATAGAGGTACATCATTATTATTATTACATAGGTTACATAGTTATTCGAATATTAAATTATTGGTACAGCGTATCTTGTATATCTTTTAACACTTTTCTAACGTCACAATACACATTATCAAATATGCTTTGAGCAACATATTGAGCACTGATTTCAGGCTCACATTGGTTTTGTTCTTTTAGAGTTTGTGCGTCGTACACTTCAATTTTGATGATTTTTGTTGCTTTCTTGGATGGTTTCTTCATGCTCGTGTAGAAACCAACTTTGGTTTGTCTCCTTGTATGTCTTATGGGACCGACAACATCCTCGCCTTGGTTTTCTGACTCAGGGCTGCGACTTAAGTCAAATGGTTTGGCGGAGATGAATGGAAAAAGATCTTCAGTGTCCTGAAATAAAAACATTATACATTATGACCAATACTCCGGGTGAGTACACTTATTGAGTACAATTATTTTTTACCGTTTTACTCTGGACTGAATATAATATAATACTTACCGACATTGCTTATATCCTCGAAGGTACACGTCCACTCGCTACCAGATTTAAACAAAAGTAATGTTTTTTTTTACAAAATTTTAACAGAATTAAAATGATATTGGGTACAAACCATATCTCTTATTCTAAGAGTATTAAAGTTTAGAATTGAATGTTTTACGAAGGGTGTTACTTATGACCTTTTCTCATTTAGACATCCATCTAATGTGATTCATTTTAAAGTAGCGTGCAGCAGTAGCTATGCACTGTGATACCTGTGTTTTGTTTGTGTGTGAGCGATATCAATAATTGAGAATACGAATTTGGCTATAACGCTTAGCTTGCTATTGCTATGATCTGTATGATAAAAACTAACACATGTAAAGTTACTGAAACCTATAAATATACCCCCTTCACCATAACGACGTAACAGTCTTGTTGGTGTGCTTAGAGGCTTTTATTGAAATCACTTAGCAAGTGTTGTTTAAAAAAGAAAAGAATCATCAACAAAGATGTAAGTACTCATACTTATTCACTTATATTTGATATTTAGACACCGTAGTAAGTAGTTTGAGTACTCAAGTATACAAATTGTCACTTTTATTCATTATTACAACGGATAAGCGGTGTTATATTATTTACTACGTGTTATAGGTTGTGTACTCAGGTACACACATTGTTACTTCTATTCATATAACAAACGAACGCATTTTTGCTAACTACTTACTTGTTATAGTTTCGAGTACCCGAGTACAAAATACTTACGATTTTATTCATTACTACCATGCAAAAGACGTACTGCTAATTTGTTGTGGTTTGAGTACTCTGGGAAAAAACTAAAACTTTTAACCATTAAGTATTACAACAAAGAAAAGATGTAAGTAATGTGATTTATTATTTCAGGTCTAAGAGCAACTTATTCTCAGACGACGCATACGATTCCTCGAGTTCATCGAGTTCGTCCAGTTCCTCGTCTTCTTCATCGTCAAGTGTACAGACGGATAAGCGCGTGACGCTGCCGCCGGCGCCGCCGGTTACCGCACCGAGTGAACTTATCAATATGGCAGAGCCTGGCCCGTCTACGGCGCCTGTAATTGAGACAAAGGCAAAGGCGGCGAAGAGGAAACATGATGAAGATGCTAAGAAAAAATCTAAAAGGTAATCATTATTAATAATTGTTACCGTAATTATATGCTATAATATACTTTTATTTGCCTATTATTATAGCATTAGTTTAACGTTTTTGTTATTGTTGTTCCAGATCTAAGGAAGAGGCTAAGCTGTCAGATTATAAATAGGTACCTAAAAAGAAGTTGGCGGCTACAACTGATGAAATCCATACAGTAAAAGCTGATAAAAATAAAGGGTAAGTTACTAAAGTATCGACCATATTAGAGTTGATTCTAGTACCATGTGGTGTGTGTGTGTGTGTGAGTGTGAGTGTGTGTGTGTGTGTGTATGTGAACATTATTTTTATTTATCAATTATTTAACAAATGTATTTTATACTTCCAGCACAAAAGCTACAGTAAAGAAAGTATTAAAGGACAAAAGAGGGAAAAAACGAACGACTGCAAATGATATCCTGGGTGATGATAGTGATGGCGTCGTTGAAGATACGTACGGTACTGATGACTTAAATTCGTATATTTACCGTCGCGTTGCCAACGGCTATACAAAACAATACAAAAATGATCTACAGGGTAGTCATTATATCGACCTTAAAATTTATATGTGTAAAGAACTGGAAAACGTTAAACCAAAACAGAGGTGGCGCAAATCAATATTAACTTTAAAAACTAAAAGCGATGACAACACTAAAGCTTGGCATCACTTGGTTGACTTTTTAAAGGACATTAAGTCACAATTTAAAGACGTGCCGGTATCTTTTGTGAGCACATCAAATCACCCTTGAATTGATTAGCTTACTTATTTTCGTCTATCGTAATCCAATTCTAGTAGTACTTAGGTATAGTATTATGTTCCATTATGTCTTTGTATACAGACAAATTAAATACTTCTTAATTATGTTATTAGTCGTAATTTCTATGTAATTAAACTCATATTCAAATATTTACTTTTTGTTTTTTCAGAGAGGGTTCCAAGTAATAGTATTACATGCGACAAATGTAATATTAAGCTAGACAAAACTAGTTACAAGTATCACTTAAGGACAAATTTACATAAGAAAAATTGTATTTTAAAAACTGAGTTAGAAAATGTAGACATAATCGCCACTGCCTTTAGGAATAGAATCATTACATACAAAGTAAACCCACTTCAAAATTGTATTTATTTGATACCGGAAGAGTTTCTGTGTGATATAGATCAAGTTGTAAAAAAATTAATTAGTTCAGCATTAGAGAAACACAAATGTATTAAAATTAATTTCGAAATGTTTGCCAATTTTGTTTTGCCCAAATCAGATTGGCAACAGATAAAATCATTTAATTCTAAGTATGAATCAGTATTTTGTAATACAGATCTTAATGAAATGTATTCAAATGTTAGCAGTACTTTAAAGGAAAAATTATCTGAATTTGAACATTCTGAATCCGGCTGGTCGTTTGAATCTGTAAGTCATCTTGAGGTAAACATAAACAAGTATTCGCCTTTAAGAGGCGGTAGTTACTTAGAATTACCTAAAGCTATAAAAAATACAAAGAGTTGTCTTAATATAAGAAATAATGACAACTTTTGTTTTGCGTGGAGCATAGTTGCTGCATTATATCCTAGTAAAAAAAGTGTAAATAGAACAAGTTCTTATCCTTATTATTCATCAGTACTAAAGACAAGGGGTATGGCTTTCCCGCCGACTCCATGTGATATAAAATTATTTGAGAAAAATAATCCATGTATAAGTATTACTGTGTACGGTATTGATAAGAAACATACCATAACCGGACCTTTATATATTACAAATGAAAGAAAAAGCAACCACGTTAATTTGTTGTATATTGAAAAAAACAAATGTGGTCACTATTGCTTGATAAAAGATCTTGAACGGCTTGTGCGTAGACAGATGACTCGTCATCATGGACAAACTCACTTCTGTGAAAGCTGTTTACAGTTTTTTCTGTCTGAGGCTAAACTTGATGCTCATAACTGTTCAAAAACTCTAGCTGTATTGCCCGAAGTTAATACTAAACTATTTTTCAAGAACTTCGAAAGACAACAAAAACATAAGTTTGTTATATATGCGGATTTTGAAAGTTTGTTATGTAATCATTCTGAAAGCATTACTGGTAATACTGAAACTTACAAAATACATAGACCTTCATGCTTTGCTTATTACGTGTGTTGTGCATATGATCCTAGCTTAAACAAATTTGTTTCTTATAGAGGTCCAGACTGTGTTGAAGTATTTATAAGACGTTTAATTGAAGATTCATTATTTATTGATGAGATACTCCGTAGTCATAGAGTCATGAAACCTCTTACTAAGCAAGAAGAGAACGAATATCGTAATGCATCCCATTGTTATATTTGCCGGGAATCGTTCACAGTCAACGACAAAGTACATGATCATGATCACATTACATCAGAATTTCGCGGAGCTGCTCATTCAAAGTGTAACATATTGTTTCGAACTAAGCCCTTTATTCCAGTAATATTTCATAATCTTACAAACTATGATTCGCACTTATTTATTAAAGAATTAGTTAAATATGCCGGTGATATTAAAATTATTCCAAAGACTAAAGAAAAATACTTAACAATTACGAAATACTTTGAATTGTCTAATTCCCGGTCCTTGCAAATAAAATTTATAGACTCATTTCAATTCCTTAGTTCCAGTTTAGATATGTTGAGTAAAAGTCTTGAGGAACAAGACTTTTGTCACTTATCAAATGAATTTAAAAATAAGGTGCAGTTTCATTTAGTTAAACAAAAAGGTGTGTATCCCTATGATTATGTTGATTCATGGTCTAAATTCAGTGTGAACCAAATTCCATCAAAAAAATATTTTTTTAATAGTTTAACATCTGAGCACATAAGTGACGAAGAGTATTTGAGAGCGAAAAAAGTTTGGGATGTGTTCAATGTTCGTTCTCTTGGAGAGTACACAGACCTATACCTCAAAAGTGACGTATTGTTATTGTGTGATATATTTGAAAAATTTAGGAACAGTTGTTTATATTACTATAAGCTTGATCCTGTTTTCTATGTAACGTCGCCTGGCTTAAGCTGGGATGCAATGCTTTTGCACACTGGTGTAAAGTTAGATCTAATAAGCGACATCGATATTTATCAAATGTTAGAAAAGGGTATTCGCGGAGGTTTAGCACAATGTTCTATGAGACACGCTCAAGCTAATAACAAATACCTTTCAGAATATGACTGTTCTAAACCGTCTACCTTTCTAATATATCTCGATTGTAATAATTTATACGGTTATGCAATGATGCAAAAAATGCCAATATCAGATTTTAGGTTTTTATCTAATGAAGAATTATTTAAATTTAATGTTCTCAATATATCAGATGATTCAGAATATGGGTACATCTTAGAAGTAGACTTGTTTTATCCAGATCATTTACATACAACTCATAGCGACCTACCCTTTGCTCCAGAAAAATTTGTTCCACCGGGTGGAAGAACAAAGAAATTAATCGCTAGTCTTTATAATAAATTCAATTACATTATACACTACGTGTATCTAAAAGAATGTTTGAAGCATGGTTTGGTTTTGAGTAAAATACATCGCATTATTAAATTCCGCCAAGAAAGATATTTGGAAAAATATATTCAGTTAAATACTCGCTTACGTCAAGCTTCTAAATCTACATTTGAAAAAGACTTTTTTAAATTATTAAATAATGCTATATTCGGGAAGACGATCGAAAATAGAAGAAAACAAGTAGATGTAAAACTGATAACTACATGGAGAGATATTAATAACAAAACCAATAAAAAGAATGGGGCTGAAAAATTTATTGCAAAACCCAACTTACACAGTATTAGTATATTTTCAAAAAAATTTGTGGCTATTCAGCTTAAGCAAGAAAAGGTCACATTAGATAGACCAATATACATTGGTTTTTCTGTCTTAGAATACGCCAAACAACATTTATATCGATTTCATTACGATTTTATGAAAATTCAATATAATAGAAATGCGAAATTATGCTACACCGATACAGACAGTCTTCTTTATTTGATAACAACGAAAGACTTTTATAAGGATATGCAAACAAACTTGTCAGAGTTCGATACAAGCAATTTTGAGGAATATAACATGTATAATATTCCGAGACAAAATACTAAAATTCCCGGCCTATTCAAAGATGAAATGGGGGGTGATGTTATAAAGGAGTTTATAGGATTAAGAGCTAAACTATACTGCATACAGAGCGAAAAATGTCAAATAAAAAAAGCTAAGGGTGTTTCTAAATGTGTTACGAAACGTATCACTCCAACCCAGTATCGAAACACATTAAATGATAACCTAAATATTAAATTTAAAATGAGTGTTATAAGATCAATGAAACATGTTATATACACTCAGAAAATTAAAAAACTTGTTCTTAATCGAAATGATGACAAGAGACAAATAATGTCGAATCAGAGTTCTACGCTACCTTGGGGTCATTGTGATACATTGTTTTGATACTTACGTGAATAATCTTGTTCTATTTGGCACTTCTCCACGAGTAAATACATAATAATAATATACCGATTCATTTACTTGCAGTATTCAATCAGATTAGAATTACTATTGATTTGAGATGATATCAGTTACGATAGTTGTCGGTTTATCAGGTAACCAACAGATGTGTCAGATGTATCAGAGGTAACCGGTGTTTATGTAAACATAGCGTACCATAATATAATATTATAAGTCGAATCAAAAAGTATGATGTTGCTGCTTCTTCAGTATCGCACAGGAAATCTTTTTAAGTGTTTAATGTTAATAAGGTACTTGATTAGGACTTCAATTCTGATTGGCTGTATTGTATTAAATAGTATTGTAATAAAATAAACATATTTGAAGAGGTTTTTGTTTTATTATATACTTACCTAAAACATTTCAAGAGTATAAATAGACTAAGCATTCACTGACTTTCTTAAACATCAACATGAATTGGATTAAGCAACCACTAGCATTAGAAGTAAGTAACATCAATATTGATTTAAAGTCTGAATCATTTGCAAGGCATAGTGTTCTTTTACCGAATAACATTCGCTGCGTAATATGCGGACCGTCAGACTGTGGAAAAACCAATGTTATGCTCAGTTTACTGTTGCACCCTAATGGATTAAAATTTAAAAATATATATCTTTATTCAAAGACTTCGTTTCAACCAAAGTATCGACTTTTGTCTCATATATTAGCAAGAATACCTGAAGTTAATTATTTTGTTTTTAAAGACGATAAAGAAGTTCTTCATCCTAATAAAGCATTGCCACAATCTGTAATGATATTTGATGATGTTATTTGCGAAAATCAAACTAATATACGTAATTATTTTTGTATGGGACGCCATAAACAAATAGACTGTTTTTATTTAACACAGACTTACTCAAAAATTCCAAAACAACTGATACGTGATAATGCAAATTTGCTAGTTGTATTTAAACAAGATGATACAAATTTAAAACATGTTTATGATGAACATGTAAATAGCGATATCTCATGGTCGCAGTTCAAAGTTATGTGTTCGACTATTTGGAAGAAACCCCATACATTTTTAGTCATTAATAAAGACAGTGCAATAAAGAATGGAAGATATAGAAAAGGGTTTGACGTCTTCATAAGTTTGAATTAGCATGCTCTTTAAATAAATCTTATTGTTATACCTATTATCATTCTTAATTTACTTTTAATGAAAAACAGAAGTATATTTAGTTGAAAGATGGAGCAAAGTATTAAAGAAGAACTAATAAAATCAGTTGATTCAATAAAATCTAAAATACGAGCTATGCGAGACGTGGAAGATGAAACTGACATTGCTATGGCAAAAATTTTAAAACCCGTTTCCAAGCCATTAACGGCTTTCATTAAACAAAACAATTATTCTAAACAAGACTGTGAATTTTCTATCATGAATAAAAACGGAAATGATGGTTCCGAAACATCATCAAACTATGAAGACACTGAATACTACAATAGTAATCTTTCTGATACCAGTAACTTTGATTGCAAAGAAGAAAAAAAGAGTCTTACTCAGTATATCAAGCAAGCCGCTGCTAAGCGCGCTTCTTTGCAAAAGGATGACCTAGTTAGTATCTATGACACAATAGGTGTTAATATACCATTTGGTATTAGAAACGAAAATAAAGAATTGTATATGGGGAAATCTACTGTCAAAATGTCTAAGACAGATAACGCTTTGAGTAATGATCCTATTTATTATGTCACACTAGATGATAAAGCATATGAACTCACTCCAGGCATAAGAGAGTTATTGCTAAAGAAGAAACCTGACTTAGAACTTGTTTCGGATAAAGATAAACTTGTATATAAAGATATGTTATCAATCAGTAACGCCCATAAAAGGGATTTTGATCCAAATGGACAAATCAAAGGTGATAAGAGTCTCAAATACCGCGAAATAATAAAACCTCTTATTGAAGCTAGTTGTTCATCGACTAATTTTAAAAGCCCTACAACAAGTATTGCAAAACAAGGTGGCAGTCTGCCGAAATTGAAAAAATATAAATCGAATACTGATTTGATTTACTGGGACGATCCCAACGAATTAATTGAACGGTTAAAGATATTAGTTGCTTCTAAAGATGCGGGAAACAGTAATCATGACAATGAAATTCTTGCTATCATTGAAGAATTAAAAGAGGCTGACATCATAAAGGCATAAAAGAAGATACTTAACGATTTCATTATCAGTATTATTCGATTACAGTAAGAAAGACGATAAATTAAATTGGTTGCGTAATAAAAAAATGAGCAAAGTAGATGTTGTGAATGAGATACACAGAAATGCTAGATTAAACTTTCCGAGAAGACATGTTATAATGAAAGATATAGATGATTTGTGGCAAGCCGATTTAATCGACATGCAAAACATTTATAAGAAGAACTCAAACTTCAAATACATTCTCATAATAATTGACACGTTTTCAAAATACGCTTGGGCTTCTCCATTAAAACGTAAGACGAAAAATGATGTAAGTGATGCTTTTAAAACATTACTTGTAAAAGGACGAATACCTAAAAGCTTACAAACTGATTTGGGGAAAGAGTTTTATAATAATAAATTTAAAGATCTCATGAATTCCTTTTTCATTAATCATTATTCAACATACTCAACAAAAAAGGCTTCCATCGTGGAAAGACTTATTAGAACTGTTAAATCTAAATTATACAAGGCATTCAGTTTAAAGGGTAACTATGTGTGGATTGATAATACACTGAATGACATAATTAAACACTACAATAATACATACCATCGAACTATAGGTTGTAAACCCGTTGAAATTAATCATTACAATAAAAAATCCGTACTAGAGAGATACGCACGAATACATAAGATTGACTGCAATACAAATAAAGAAAAAAAATTGAGAGTTGGTGATTATGTACGTGTAAGTAAGTATAAAGGAGCCTTTGAAAAGGGCTACACACCTAATTGGTCTGCAGAAATCTTCAAAATTAATAAGGTACAAAAAACTTCACCATTAACCTACATTTTAGAAGATTCAAGACTTCAACCAATTCTTGGTGCATTTTATGGTCATGAACTGCAGAAGACAATGCATTCTCATTTATATCTCGTGGAAAAGGTTTTAAGAAAGAAAAATAATAAAGTTTTAGTAAAATGGTGGGGACTACCATCCAGTGAAAATAGTTGGATTTATCACTCTGACATTGTGTAAAGTTATATTAAAATAAAAAACATAGTATTGCGGTCTTAGTTTTAAAAAGAGCATGAAAGGATGCAGTCTTCTTAATTGGTTAATAAATCATTTACCATTTGAACTTCACTTTCCTGGTTATAATTACTGTGGTCCTGGAACAAGATTACAAAAAAGACTTATTCGAGGAGACAGAGGTATAAATCTTTTGGACGAATATTGCAAAGAACACGACATTGCATATAACAGGTGCTTATCTTTAGATAGTCGTCATAAAGCTGATTTAAAGTTGATGAAAATGGCAAAGATACGGGCAACAGCACCCGATTCAAGTTTTGGTGAGAAATTAGCTGCACATTTTGTCAACAAAGCAATGCTGGCTAAAGTGAGTACTGGTGCAGGGTTGAAGAGCACTACCAAAAACAAAAATCTTGTTTCCAGAGCTGGTTTTAAGAAGCATTTAAAGCACATTATATCCCACACAAAGAAACGTCTTTCAAATATCAAACCAACCTGCAAGAAAGCAGCTATTGATTTAGCAATTGCCGCTGCTCGAGAAATTGCACCAAGTTCTTCTATTAAACTTCCCAGAGTAATTCCTGTACCAAAGACTGGTGGATTTTTACCGCTTATACCCATATTTGCTGGACTATCTGCTGTTGGCAGTTTGGCTGGAGGAGCTTCGGGCATTGTCAAGGTTATTGAAGAAGTTAAAAATGCTAAAAAACGACTTTCAGAACTTAAAAGGCACAATGAAAAAATTGAATCTGTATGCATTGGAAAAGGTTTACAACTGAAGCAACATAAAAATGGTTTAAGAATTTGTTTATCCAAGAAAACGAATAAAAAAAACTAAATCGTAGGCTACCCAAACGACCTCTTACTAACATTGATATTCTAAAGCATGCTCGAGATATCCCATACTTTAGAGGTGTATTTATGAGAGATCAGTTACCACAATGTCCCCAACCAATAGAATGTGGTATTATTAATTTAGACAGTTCTCAAAATGCAGGTTCTCATTGGGTAGCCTATGTGAAGGTTAGAGACTACGTTGAATACTTTGATAGCTACGGTAATTTAAAACCTCCTACAGAATTTATACAATACGCAGGGTCTCGTATAAATTACAACTATGACAATCACCAAAAGAATCATCCCTACAATTGTGGTCATCTGTGTCTTAAATTTCTCAATAACTTCTGGAAAACATATTACGATTTTGTAAGATGACAATCTAATGTATTGATCCAAATAAATGGCATGAATCAAATCACCAAGTGAACATTCTTCTATTGTCTGTGATAAGGATCGAATGTTATCTTGTGTGGGAGGATCTTACATAATTGTATTACTGTCACATAAATACGTGAATTAGTGCTTAAAACTCCATTGGACCATCAGTACTTGAACTTACCATAGAACATTATAGCTTTACCAGTGACTAAAAAAAGTATTTACAACACATTTACATACTTCCGTAGACCAAAATGATTGTTTTTGATAAAAATGTGAATACAAAATTGCAAAAACTCAATAGTTCTTCTAATTCTAAAGTGAGCAGACGTATTAAAAAAATTAAGCAAATAACAAAATCTAATAAGAAATTTCTTCAAGCACTTGGATTTAAAATATGAATATCCTACAGATTTCTGATGTACCGCAATTTGATAACACAATTGAGAGTTATGAAATACATACGTACAGTCCCTATAGTAATAGCTTCAGAGAAAACGATGAAATTCGGATACCTATACAACAACAAGACTTATATGTACTCCCGTCCGCTAGTTCTATTTACATCGAAGGGTATGCTACGCCGATCGGGAAAGACCAAAAACCGATCAAGAAAGATTTGGCTTTTACTAACAACCCTTTTATGTTCTTGTTTCAAGACATCAGATATGAACTGAATGGCATTGAAATAGATCGTACAAAGAATAGTGGAATAACAACAACTTTAAAATCATGTATATCCATGAATAAAGGTGATAATAGAGTAGCCGCTTTATGGGGTTGGAAATTAGACGGTTTTAAAGGTGATGGACACTTTAGCGTTGTAGTACCTTTGAATAAGATATTAGGCTTTGCAGAAGATTATAACAAAATTATTATGAACTGTAAGCATGAACTGATTTTAAACAGAAGTAATTCAGTTTTAAACAGCTTTAATATCGTGGATACTGATATTACACATGTTGAAGTGAACCTACAAAAGGTACAGTGGCGCGTACCTCATATTAAAGTATCCGATCGTGAAAGGATAATATTATTGCGGCAGTTGGAAAAAGATAAACCTATTCAAATAGCGTTCAGAAACTGGGACTTATATGAATATCCTCTTTTACCAAAAACCACAAAACACTCATGGTCTGTTAAGACTACTTCTCAAGTAGAAAAACCACGGTATGTTATCTTAGGATTACAAACTAACAGAAAACACAGTAAAATAAATAACAGTACCATATTTGATCACTGTAATGTTTCTAACGTTAGATTGTTTTTAAATTCGCAATATTATCCCTATGAGGCTATGAATTTAAATTTCAAACAAAACCGATATAGTATTTTATATGACATGTACATCAGATTTCGTCAGTCGTATTATAACACACCAGCTGACCCGTTGTTCGATCTGATCAGTTTTAAAGGGACTGCTCCGTTGTTTGTAATTGATTGTACAAGACAAAACGAAAATTTAAAATCTGGACCCGTTGATGTACGACTAGAAATTGAATGCTTGGAAGATATTCCAGATAATACAACAGCCTATTGTTTAATAATAAACGATAGATTAATTGAATATAAACCGCTGAGTAATATAGTTCGCAAACTATCATGAACGCCATTGTAGATATTCAAGGCTTCAAATCCGATGACAACAAATTTATTTTAAAAGAATTGGCAATTTTATGTAATAATCGTATGCAAGTATTTTTAGTAAGACCTCCCTTTCCATTTTATGACTTATCTAAAACAGAAAGAAAGCAAGTATGCTGGATAGAGAGGAACAGAAATATATTTTGGAAAGAAGGATTTATACCGTATCATAGTTTTAAAGATTACACAGATATAGCAAGAATTTTAAAAGACAAATGCATATTCACGAAAGGTTTTGAGAAAGTATTATGGTTAAGAGATTTATTAGAAAATAAGTTTATTTATAATTTAGAAGATAAGGGTTGCCCAAGTATTATTAGTTTATATGATAAATATAATAGATCATCGGAGGTATTGACTTGTATGTATCATTCAAATGTATGCGCTTTAAAAAATGTAAAATGTCTAAATATGTGGTGTATGGATAATAAAGTTTTTTGAGAAACATTTGTTTTTTTATTTTAAGATTTTTCTATTAAATCCATCAATGTTCAAACACCTAAGACTTATCAGGCTTATGAGCTCTTCAAGGTATGTAATAGATAAATCTTGTATAATGACTGTACATCATATACTTACAACTAATTATTATAGTATAAAATAGGAAGTCCGGCGCGCAATTCTCCTGAAGGATGGGTCTCTGATTCTCAGATTAACGAGTACTCAGGTGCTTATAAACCTAAGAATACTATTATTAATTAGCAACAAAACCATTTACCTCACATACTCGTACTAACATGAGTAGTTCATTGGTACTCCATTTTTTACCACGTTGACTACAGTAAAATACAATAAGTAATATATAAAATTGGGAAGTCTGGCGCGCGCTTCTCCTGGGTATGGATCTAGAGTCCCCAGAGTACTGGAGTTCACAGATACAAGAGTACCTGAGTACTCGAGTTTCAGTGAGCGAAACGCCCAGAGACAGCGCCTCCCAAGAGGCGCTCTTGTTCTGGCGTTTAGCTTATCCTAAAACTCGAGTACTCAGGTACTCTTGTATCTGTGAACTCCAGTACTCTGGGACTCTAGATCCATTCCCAGGGAAGCGTGCGCCAGACTTCCCAATTTTATACTACTGTCAGTCCTCCGTCACTCGCTCGAGTTCGCGTTTTTATATTTTTCATTTTAGTTATTTAGTAAACAGTTTCGTAAGTAGATAATTTTTTCTGTTCCAATATTGCAAATGTTCTTTTTGTCATTCGGAAATAGGTATAAAATTGTCTTTCATTATCTAACAGTTCCATAAAGAGTATGGTATTCGCCTTCCTTCTCTCTGTCTTCTTTTTCTAGTTATAGCATCGTCTTCATCTAATGCTATGGCAATCATTGCTAATTCTTCAGATGTAAAATTAAACATTTTCTACTAAAAATGGTTTCACAGCACTAGCACGATTATCGTTCAACACCGTCACTGTACGTATATTTTAAAACCACGTTCACGTTAGGAACGATACCCGTTCCGTCCTCGTTCCGTCCGGGAAAATACCAGTTACGTATGCTAAGACCTTAAGTTTTTAATTATAAGTAAGTAAGTATGTAATTTTGTAAAGCCTAGCGAAGAGACATCACCAAATAGTAGTGTTAATAACTTATTACTTACTTAAAATATGCATTATAATCATATAAAACCACTTTAGTAGCACAGCCCTTCTACTAAGTAGGTAGTTCCCTCTTTTCTTTCACTCTCTCCTCTCATCTACTCAAAGGTTAACTGGAAGAATGCTCTAAGACTGGAAGAGATCCTTCAAAGGGATAAGTTCGCCTTTGTACTTCTTACTAATTGTATGTTATTTTTTTAATATTATCATGTCTTTCTGTACAATAAAGAGTTTACTACTAGGTACCTACTTACAGAACAGTAGTTTCTACTGTCTGACTCGGTAATATTTAACGTTCTTGGCGTTCTGTACAATCTTAGAAGAGTTTACTACTAGGTACCTATTAACAGAACAGTAGTTTCTACTGTCTGACTCGGTAATATTTAACGTTCTTGGCGTTCTGTACAATCTTAGAAGAGTTTACTACTAGGTACCTACTAACAGAACAGTAGTTTCTACTGTCTGACTCGGTAATATTTAACGTTCTTGGCGTTAACGCCAAATTGGCGGGATGAAGGCATAGGTTGCAAACCCTTTTTATTTCATTCCTTCTTATACGACAAATGCTTTGAAGTAAATATGGGACTACATACAAGCTACAAAAACATTAGAAAACTAAAGGAATCAGATCGAAGGTCATTGGTGTCAGGGAGCCTTTTAATCACAATATTTATTAGAATCAGGCAGAATGAAGAAATTTGGAGTCATTAAAAATAAATCGTGAAATATTTACGTCCAGCTCACGGAATACAGAAAAGAAGGGAACTGTTATTATTGCATTTTTACTCCAGAACCAGTGTCGCCAAATCGCACCTGTGTGCGTTTGCACAAATTAAATCATATCATATTCTCACTACACAGATCCTAGGCACGCCATTCGTTCTGCACACTGCCAAACAATTCCTATTCTATTTTAGTAAATTGGATCTTATTCGAAATATAAAACGTTTAAGTTTGCTTGGCACGATTTCGTCGTCAATGTGTTATGCTCTTGTGGCCGTAAATGATAAAATTTTAAATTTCAATATTGTGAATCGAGATTTTTCGTAACTGGTATCACTAAGGCCCGAATCCCATAGTGCTTCCAGGGTGTCGATAAAGCTATCGATTTACATTTTGCCTGAAATTATGGCTGCGCGAAGTTTAAACATAGGAATTTATAAAAAATATAATAACTTGCCGAATAAAAGCAGCAATGAGTCAAATTAAATGAAGATTATTCCATTCTATTGCCACTGCAGTTACACAAAAGCCCCGCTGGCTGGTCACACTAATTGCATCCATCAAACATTTTATATTTTACATTTACTCAATTAGATAATTCGCGGCACAATATAGGCGGTCTTATCGCTAATAATGATCTTTTCCAGACACTTAGTATTCGCTGTATAAAGACGATCAAGTGAGTGTTTATAAATCGATTGGGTTCTAAATCGATATTTGAAGATCGCTATAGACTTCGAACACGAATCCGTTGTCAGTATTGAAGAAAGTGACCTTCATTTTTTTACCGGTTCCGTACCTTAAACGAGGAAAAACGGAACCTTTATAGGGAGCGAATTACTTGTACGAAATTTATATGTCCGAATTTATTTTCACCGAAAACGGTCGACAGACGTCTTTTTTGCTAGGTAGGTAACTGTAATGTTCGGAAACAATACTCTAAACAACATAAAATAAATAAATTTCAGCCGAGCATAGCTTTAGTAAAAAGTTTTTCGACCGAATGTGACGGAATGATATTGTCGAAATTGGCTTAAAAAAAAAATCTCTAATCATTTTCTTGATGAAACTTAATTTGGGCTACATAATTGGTGTAAATGTGGAAAGGTTTACAATTGCAAAAGAGGATTACGGGTGAAGTATGCTTCCACCTTCGGCCTTATCGTCAATTACCATCAGTTTCAAATTTTTGATAAAAAATTCTTATAGATTTCCAAGAGATACTATTATTTATTATTTTTAGTTTTTATACAATTGTTTACCACACTGCAAAAAATATTAACCAAATTCAGAATCAAAAACTTAATGAAAGAGTAAAATACTAAATAGAGTATCAAGAAATAATAAAAGCACAGTAAAGCTTAACCTTTGATGTACATTCAGTATCTATTGATATGCATCCTAGTAGTAAGGCAAAGTTAGATTGATGTTTATTTAAATACAACCCAAAAGAAAATCGTCGACTTAACTATATCGATAGTAGTCCCATCCTTTCAAATCGGTTAGAAATCTTGAGCGAACGCCGACGCGCCCTTGCGAGTCGAGACAGGTCGAGACTCGACGACGTCAACGTTCGACGGACGAGTTTAATTTCATTTCATTCCATGTGTAAGACTCGTGCGTGGTGCACGCGTATCTATATAAAGTGTGTGATTTGTGAACCAGGGATGATGAGGTAAATACTTAATTTACATTGTAATACTAGTATGTAAGTATTCAGGTATATAGAAAGTAGCTTTAGGTAGTTACCGAGGAATTGTCGTTTGTGATGGTATATAAAGCATATCGGCATTCTTTATTTTCTTTGCTGTCCGGTTATTAGAATTATAATATTGATAGTGGTCTAAGCACGGGTCTAAGCTGTGAATGTGAATAACATTAGAAGTGAGTGACAATATTTATTGATTACTAGTAAGTAAAAAATGGCAGTGCAGTAGGTAGGTAGTAACCAAAGACCATATAGGTGGTAGTAACCTACCTACTGCACTGCCTAGCTGTGAATGTGAATAACATTAGAAGTGACATTATTTATTTATTACTAGTAAGTAAATAATTACAGAGTGCAGTAGGTAGGTAGTAACCTACTTAATGCACTCTGTCATTTTTTCACGAGCAAAGTAGTTTTGTAAAAAACGCACTTGATATTGGCATTGGCAGAAGCACATGAAATTTATGGAGGATTTTTATTGTTTGCAGTAGTTCTTATAACGAAGTCGGTCAACTTTTGAAAACATGGGGCTTCGAGAAATACGCCGACTCATTTGTTGGTAAGTTCGATATAATAATTCACGTCACGCTTTTTATAAGTTTGTCCTTTTGCGCCCCTTTAGCTACAAAAACAAACAAACGACAGAATAATTTAGTCTTATGCACTTTACGAAAAAAAATTATAAGACCTATTGCTCGTCTAGGTGTCCTAAATCGAATAAGATGGGGGCCATAATATACCAACACGTAGAACCCAAAAAAAGCGGGGTCAACAAGCATTGAAAAAAAATGTAGTCCCAATTTTCTTAAATTGGTAATAACTCTGTAAATAGGTACCTATGTAGGTATTTTACTAAAAAGTTTATATGACCTAAATTATTCCTATTAATGACCTCTATCTATTTAAATTTCAAAAAGGGGGGTTACAGGAGGTCGATATTTTTGATCAAAAGTTTTGTCCTGAAATTTTTATTTTAAATATTTTTTTTTCATGTTTTTTGAACCACCTATAGTGCCCCTAAGGTTATACTCCAACTGCCTCTAAGACGACACTCTGACCTACAGTTCTGTACCTACTTAATTCTTAATTTTCAAGCGTGTACCAGACTGTTGAAAAACAAGCCCCAAACCGAAGTTTTCAACAGCGGTTTACAACAGTGCGAACAGTTGTTTAACAGTTGTTTATACTGATCATTTCACTTTTTAAATTTTTAAAATCCGCTAATAAATGGTGAAGTTATTCATATTTTTTGATCACCCGTTCCGAAACGGCGCTCGCGCTTGTCTATCCGCGATGACGTCACATGCATGATAGGATGCCTGTGTGGTGCGAAGCGAACGACACCATTCATTCGGTGTTTCTTTGCGACGCGAGTACTTAATGTTTGATTGTTTTACTAATTTGTGTTTAGAAGGCATTACGGGATTAAATAAACAAGCGTGAGTGTGTGTATTGTCGTATTTTGTGTATATATTTAATTTTAGTGTAAAAATAGGACAGTGAACATTAGCTGTATGGAGGTTGGTTTTGTAAAAGCTCAATCGGACAATTTGCCGAAAATAGATTCATTAATGATAGCAGAGTTTTATAAGAATAATGTATGTTATTCTGGCGCAGAGATTCGCGGCGATAAAATGAAAAGGACCTATTACTTATTTATACTAGGTATGATAGCATAGCTATCAACCAAGCAGGTAGGTACTGTGGCGACCCGAATGGTCGTCACTTAATTAATAATGGGATAGGCGTAGCTTTAATAAATACACGCGGTAAGCTTATTATCTTGTATTTTCAGATATTACAATAATTATTTGTTAAACTATCCCAGCCGTGGGCTGACGTAGAAGACTCGCGATGCTCTTCTGTTTCCTTCTATGAGTGTCGTAATTATCGATATCCATTTAAATGCAGAACGCGACGGCTGCCAGTAGGCTCGCCGAACCAAGTAGTCCCGATCACTACAGTACCTACCTCCTTCTCTTCGACTGCATGTACCTACAAATCTTCCTTATTTTCTAAATACCTCTAAAATAGGTTTATTTTGTTAACATTATGGTTCGTTCTGACAATATACTATCTACAAGCTTACACATAAATAAACAAGAAATGCGTTTTTTTCGCCCAGGCACGTATTAAGGTTGAATTTAGTGATCAGTGTACAAACACAGTAGTTTAATTAAATCGTTAGTTTAATATTATTTTACCGGTAGGTATATTTAATGATATTATTATCTGAGGCCCAGCAGTGGGATACTTTAGGATATTAATAATAATGATGTCTGACTTTACTTCAGTGTTTGTGGCTGTGTATGTATAGCAAATTTATGTGGCAATACTCCTTTTTTCAATTTTAGTCTACCACCCATCATTCGGTATTTGAAAAAGTTTTCCATATCTGTTTCAACCTGGAAGTATTAATTTAAAATGAATTTTACTTAGTAATCAAATATGATGAACTAACACCCGTTTGCACTAAACTTATGAATCGCCTAAGGCTTGGCTTAAGGTAGTAGTTAACTACTACCGTCGAAAAGGCGCTTACACTCAGGTGCCGAGTTAAGACTTAGGCGATTTATAAGTTTAGTGCAAACGGGTGTAAGTAATTTACTTGTAACTCGGACTCCCAAATACAGCCCTGCCTGCCTAATTTGAAATGGCTTTTACTTATTATTCAAATATGGTGAACTTAGTAGTTTACTTATAGCTCGACTTTCCAAATACGGCCCTGCCTTTTCTAGAGTGAATAATGGCTCTAATAGTAGATAATCGGATTAACCAAGGTACCTACTACAATATTATATGTTGTGTACCTATGATATTGTACTGCATAAGATCATGTTAAGTGTTTAGGTAATTTACTTACATATTTTTAAAATACAGATCAAAATAATCATAGATACCTAGGGTATTTAGTGGCTAAGTAACAGGTCATACCTACTTATTTACCTGAGTTTCAGTTTAAGAGTAATACAGTCTATTTCTATATAATCTGGTTACCTACTTATTCGTATATCCTACGTACCTACTAAACCCGTGAAACACCGTCATTTTGCAGTGCGATAGTAGGTACCTACTATGAAACTGTTACCTACCTAGATAGGTACTATAAAATGTTAGAGCTACACAATACTTACACCAAAATTATCTTCGTAACAGTGTAAATAAGTATCGCTTGAAAGAGGAATTTTATAGTCCCTTTTCATAATTTTATACCACTTTTTCCTTAACTTTGCTTCTCTCGGAACACAAAAAAAATCGTTTATTAGGTGTGGTGTACTCGTAGGTCGTGTTCTTACATTTAGGTAGAATACAACACTTGTATGATGGGCGATGGCATTATTAACAAACAAATAAAAGTCGAAGGACAACGATACGCACAGATCTAAATAATACAGCTGACTGCGCTGCGACAGCGCGCGCAGTGAGAGAAACGCTATCGGATATAAGTACCTACTAGCATATGACGTCACAGCGGGCCGCTTGATTCTCGGGCTCGTTTTTGGAACTTATGTACGAAAATGGCTATATCTTCGTCATTTATGGTCCGATTTTAATTTTTTTTTTCACAGTTTTATTTGTTTTTGTTGTCACTATTAATTGGCATACTTAACAAAAATCATGACTGATACTCATTGGAAGAGCACCTGACCCGGTATATCAGAAGGGTGCAGGTTTAAATCCTGCTTCAAATCCTGGTTCTCGTGGTCGTGGTCCTGAACCACGATAGCTCAATTTGAAGAGCACCTGACCCGGTATGTCAGAAGGGTGCAGGTTCAAATCCTGCTTGTGGAAATTTTTTCAACATATGTGTTTTTGTAATTTGTTTCGCAAAATAATTTGCGTTAAAATTATATAAACAAAACAAAAACAATATATATATTATAGCTTCGTGCCTTCGTGGTTGGACTCGTGTCAAATTGTACGTAAAATATATCGTAAGATGCCTTGCTATAAGATATCTTTTGGTATATCGCTCCATCTGTCATGGGCTTTAGTCCTAGACTAAAAGATACCATTTTATTCAGGCAAATAAATATTTTTTCAGAAAAATATGCACCTGTAACTTACACAGGCATAGTTTAATTATTATCAATTAAAGCGGATCTACATATTATTAACATCATCATGTCAGCCTTTTATCGCGCACTGCTGAGCATAATAGGCATCTCCAAGTAGGTATGCCACTTATCACGGTCCTGAGCCAATCTCACCCAGAAGTGACCTATTATTAACATAATTATGGCCAACTGCAAAGTAATCATGGTAATATTTATATTAAGTTAATTTGGTATTGTGTGATCTTTGTTTATGGTATGGTGTGGTATTTTAGGTATATTTAAGTGGGATGTTTTATTTGTTTAAACTTTAACTTAAAATTTAAAAAATAAGTTTTGACTGAAATAGCAATGTATGCCCTTGTTTAGTTAAAAAGAGCGGCTTTGCATTGTACTTTCAATATTAATTTGCCTAAATTAAATTAAAATTGAAAATTGAACCATTTAACCCGCCTGTACTATTTAAAGACTTTAGTATAGTTAGGTACTTGCATAGAAATCTAAAAAATGTTAGTTATGATTTTCATATTTTTCATATTTCTAACTCTGTTATGTTATGTAAACTGCTGTTAACATTTTAACTGGGTATTAGTTTGCTTATTTTCTTATCTTGGATTTATAATTTACGTTAGCTAGCCATCATTGCATTCTTTTTTCGATTTTTCTAGAAAATGAAGTGGACTTAACCGCATTGCCTTTATTGGATGATGATCAAATCAAACAATTGATCCCTCCTATTGGCCCACAAGCAAAATTTAAAAAATGTCTTTTAGATTGGAAATGCACTGGTTCCCAGGTATGTAAAAGTAATTCTCTCCTATTGGCCCACAAGCAAAATTTAAAAAATGTCTTTTAGATTAGAAATGCACTGGTTCCCAGGTATGTAAAAGTAATTATTATTAGGGTTCCGTACCTAAAGGGTAAAAACGGGACCCTATTACTTAAGACTTCGCTGTCCGTCTGTCACCAAGGCTGTATCTCATGCACTGTTATAGCTAGACAGTTAAAATTTTCACAGATGATGTATTTCGGTAGCCGCTATAACAACTGTACGGTGCAGCGCTTAGTTGACCACCACGCTGCGACAGTTCACCATAAATTTATCAGATGACGAGTACGAGTGTTGATTAAGTATCAGAGATGTTGCGAAGTGTCGAGAAGAAAACCCACAGTAAAAGATTTTCCGTTTATTGAGTTGACTGTAGTCAAGTTAGTTAGACACTTAAAAATATTGGTGTTAGTCATAATAATTCTTTTTTTTTAAATTCTGTTCTTAGTATTTGTTGTTATAGCGGCAACAGAAATACAGCATCTGTGCAAATTTCAACTGTCTAGCTATCACGGTTCATGAGATAGAGCCTGGTGACAGACAGACAGACGGACAGTAGAGTCTTAGTAATAGGCTCCAGTTTTTACCCTTTGGGTACGGAATCCTAAAAAGGAGGTTATCAATTCGAGCCATATGCATGCAATTTTATTGGAATTACACAATATTTCATATATTATATTATTATGTTAGTCTATGTGGGCTTAGTAAACAGATGTGCCAAATTTCTTAAGTGTATATATGTAGGTGTTCCTATGTCGGTTTGTCTCTGTGCAATACAAACTAAATGTTTTTAGAGGTAGGACTTCTGCTCAATGTGATTTATTTAAGTTTTCGAAGTCGGTATCATATCAAGTAGGTAATTGTGCTAGTTTTAGTCCACTTCTCGATTTTGCCAGCTTTATTATAAATAGTTTACGATCTTTTGTTACGTTTGATGATCTTTCAGATTGATAGTGGTATAGAAAAAATAATAAAAGTGTACGAAGAAGGTGTCGACGGGCTCACGCCAAGTTTAACTTCACCAATCAACTCTGCAGTGTCTTCACCAAGTTCAACATTTTCAAGCTCGGAAGAATTAAACGTAAGTGTACCTTTTCTGCAGAAAAGCACTTAGACCTTAAACCTATATTATGTTATTCGTCCGCGTGGAATAGTGACTTCCGGCAGATTTTTGGTTCTTCCCACATAGTTCCCGTTCTTGCGGGATTTTCGGAATGGTCGAGTTCCCGCAGAATTTTCAGGATAAAACCTATGTTTTTTTTTTTCGAGTTCCAAACTATATCTGTACAATTTTATTCACAATGAAGTACTCTTAACCAACAACATATTTATTTGAATAAAGATTAATATTATTATGTTGATACAACTTAAACAAATTATTTCGACCAAATTAGGTACCATAAAAACGGTTTTTGTGAGTTAATCTTAAAAGATAGACATATACTATCGCGGACTGTTTTTTAGATCATTAAAAGAGCTATTATTCTTTAATACATATTTTTTGTGTATCTTGAACCGTTTTCACGGCGCACGCAACGGAAGGCTTCAAAGATGAAATAATTTCTCCCGTTTTTTTACACATTTACCACTATATCTTTGCTCCTATTGGTCGTAGCGTGATGTTATATAGCCTATAGCCTTCCTCGATAACTGGACTATCCAACACAAAAAGAATTATTCAATTCGAACCAGTAGTTTCGGAGATTAGCGCGTTCAAACAAACAAACAAACAAACTCTTCAGCTTTATAATATTAGTATAGATATACCTATATTATGTATATTGCTATATATACTTAGTAATAAATATCAATTTTTTTTCTTTCCAGAACAGATGCCAGGATTTAATTTCTCTACTCAGTAGTACACAAGAGGGCAAACTGCTTCTTAAACAGCGTCTAAACCCTTTGGGAGATCAACTACGAAGAACTTTAACCAGAGAGATTGCGACAGAAATAGTAAAACATGATCCGAAGGCACCAATAACCAGTAACATATACATACGTTGGATTCGCGAAATTGGTAAGTTTTTAAATAGGGACCTATTGATAAAGTTACAACTATTAGTCTGTCTGTCTGTCTGTCTGTCTATCTATCTGTCTGTCTGTCTTTCTGTCTGTCTGTCTGTCTGTCTGTCTGTCTGTCTTTCTGTCTTTCTGTCTGGATTTAATAGGAAATGGAGATGAGGCGACCAGGGAAACTTTCGTCATTTGTTATATGGAAAACATTCTCGAATTGTTCAATGTTTCCCTAACATAAAGATAAAAGTTTCAAAGGGCCGCGTTGTTTTTCTTATAATATCATCTTCAGCCATATGACGCCCACTGCTGGGCATAAGGCCTCCCCCAAGGATCGCCACAACGATCGGTCCTGCGCTGCCCGCATTCAACGGCTTCCCGCGACCTTGACCAGATCTTCGGTCCACCTTGTAGGGGGCTTGCCCACGGAGCGTCGTCCGGTGCGTGGTCGCCAATCGAGAACCTTTTCTTATCATATATTATAGTTTAATCGTTTGTCTTTATATAATAATATAGGTACAACTATTGATCTGTTACAGAACGAGTATTCCCAGCAGAAAATTCGTCTATTTATTACACTAAAGGACCTGAAGTGTTTGGGCGAGCCCATGGTCGGCTGTTTGACGCAGTGACTAATCTGAAGGCTAAGTATCGCCGAAATAAAATATACCAGCCAAGGGCGCGTCGTTCCTTAGAAAAAACATTTACTCCAACAACAGCATCAGTGCAGTACGCTACAACTAATAAAAGGACAGCACCGGTTAGAGAGGACCCTGAGACCACCTCTGAGAGTCAAGCGGACCTAGATTCAAAGAACACTGAAATAGAAGAATGCTTCGAGTGGCTCCGTTCGGCTGCAGACAATTATACACTTTGTAATGAAAAGTGGGCCGTAACAAGGAAACGGCGCCAGCAGTCTGTCTTGTCAGAAGACGCATATCCATACCTTCAGGAATTTCCCTGCTTAAAACGATGTTGGGGATATTCTTTGGTAAGTTTACCAAAATAGCCTCACTTTAGTTAGTAGTAAAGTAAAAACCTGAACCCTCTGTTTACTGACAGTTTGGACAGTGTCCCCCTGTCGTCTGGTAGTCCTTATTTTTTCAAATATTAATACATTAACAAAATAGACATAATAACATGTAAAAGTTGTTTAATACAAAAATGTCTACTGTTTGAAGATGTGACAACACTGAGAACTTACTTTAAATTTTATTTTCCAGCTTATTGAAGACTTTCACGAATGGTATACTGGAAATGAAAATAGTTTCGATAACAAATTTCCGTTATTGAAAAATAAGATAATATCATTATTTGAAGCAGTTTCAAACAAAAGTAAATTTGTGAAGGAAGTTAAGGAGCTTGCAAAAAGTGAGTTTTTTTTTATCTCAAATTATGACTAGCTTATCTGACCAAGTTGAGTATAACAAACAAAAAAGGCACCGCCGTATATCATCATATATGCGAACACTTACATTTACAAAAATGCAAATCTGGCAATGCAGCGCTTCTACCACAATAAGTATTGAGATCTAATGTAAAACCAAGCTGGTGTACCTACATATAACTCAGTCCTTATTGGAGTTAACTAACAACATTTCATTGTGTGTGATCCTTTCAATATTACATGTCTATATTTTTATAATAAATATATAGACATGTAATATTGAAAGGGTCAAAGGGTCACAGGACAATAGAATAGACGAATTCTATCTTATTAGAATTTGTCTAATAAGATAGAATTTGTCTTGTGTTATATCACATTATTATGTAATGCAATGTGTATACTCATTGATAGGCCGGCTAGCGCTGTATACATATATTTAGCCGCGCGATGACCAGGTCATTCTATAAAATATATAATATATACATTGAATTTTGAAAGGGTGACAATGTTAGTAAACTCCAGTGGAAATTGAGTTCTATGGACAGCAGCTTGGTTTCATAATAGATCTAACTAGTTTCTGCTCTAGAAGAACTACGTTGCGAAACTTGTACATGCAGTGTTTTTGATGGGATCGCCTTCTTCGTGATGGATCCCTCTGTTAATACTCCACGACTGGGAACCTCTTATGGAAACCGGATAGCTACCATACACTTACTGCAGTCTGTGGGAGGCATGTCTTATAATGTTTATTTCTTTTATTACAGATCCCGATCAAGAAACAAGCAATCTAGCTGCTCTTCTTATGATTCCACATCTTTTAGGACCGGTTCAAATCAGAAAGAAGAAATATTCTACGGCCGAAGTACGTGAAAGTTTCATTAAGCATATTGACGAAGAAAGACTGCTGAACGAAGAACGACAGAAACGCCACGATACGAATAAATCCCGGGGTATCACTGTCCAGCCATATGTGGTAGTCGCAGGACCACTTCAAAATATCACGGCAAGGTACCTAATTGTTGATGACATTGTGTATGACTTGCCTACCATTGGTTGTGCAGTGGATACGTGCTTTAAAATTATATGGGCCCTATACTTAGAGTATCCTTGTGAATGTTTACCGGTTTGGCAATTCCTGCAAAGATCAGTTTATACCATTGATACCGAAGCAGTTAATTTAAAAGAAAATATTTCTGCATCAGTTCTTAGCCTACTGAGTGATTGCAACTTCGATAAGGAATAAATTAATAATGGTTGTCTGTTTTTTGTGTGCAGCTGAAGTTATAGATTTTAGAGCTCTCCGGTTTCATTTCCAATTTTTTCATAAGAATCATAACTTTGAACAATATAGGTGTACCGAAAGCGGCTGTTCCAGATCCTACCATCTATTTAATTCATATCGGCGACATTATCTTAAAATTCATTCAACTGAGGAGTTTCTTAGAAACGAAGAAAACGACGGATCTGTTGATACAAATGCTGAAATACCACTCGAAGGTGTTAGTTCATCATCTGTAGTGCCACCATCTTCTACAGGTGATGATTTATCAGTAATTGTAGCAACAAAAGCCGATGATATCTCTTTACGTCATGTTTCACTTGAATCAGCTTTAGCTTTATTTATAGCAATCTTGTATGGAGCTGCAAATCTACCAAGAAATGTTGTTCAAATTATTATTGAAAATTTTCAAAACATCATATTACATTCTGTAATACCTTTAATGCATGAGTTGCTACAGAAAATGGTTAATAATGGGGGGATCTCTTCTTCTAATCATTCAGAAGCAGTACAAACGATACGTACAGAGATAGACTCGGTGTTCAGCACATTTTCCTCAGAACATCGTATATTTTCTTTCTTTGAGCGCAATCAAACTTATATACCGCCCCAAGCAATTGTAGTAGGCGAAAGCCGCGAATCAAATACTCGTGGCAGCAACCAAGTAGTTAATCGTACTGTCCAATTTATTCCATTAAGAGAAGTCTTGCGTGCTTTTTTCTCTCTCGAATCAATTTTGGTTGATACACTACAATATATGGCATACCTTTATAGTGATACCACAAATATACACAACTTCATTCAAGGATATTACTGGCAATCCAAAAAAACAGTTCACACTGGTAGGAATGTTGTGCCCTTATTTTTATTTTTTGATGATTATGAGACGGGTAACGCTTTGGGAAGCCACTCAGGCATTCATAAACTGGGAGCCGTATATGTCTCAATACCTTGCTTACCACCGTGGCGTTGCTCTGTTCTTTCTAATATTTTCTTAACTTTGTTGTTTCACTCTTCTGATAGAGTGCGATTCGGTAACGATATAATATTTCAACCTGTAATAGATGAACTAAATTTTCTCCGTACTGTTGGTATACCATTCGATATTCCTAATTTTAGTGGAGTAATATACTTTGAATTGGCTCTTATTCTAGGGGATAATTTAGGCATTCATTCCTTAACTGGTTTCGTGGAAAGTTTTTCAGCTAATTATTCTTGTAGAATTTGTAGAGTGACGAAAGAAGTCATGAAAGTTCAGTGCTATGAAGATAGTACGATTTTAAGATGTACTGATGATTATGAGACCGACCTATTGGAAGGTATTCCTGGAAACTCAGGTGTTAAGGAAAGATGTGTTTGGCTGAAAGTAGGTGGCTTTGATTTATTCAAGCAAGTAGGCGTGGATATTATGCATGACATTTTTGAAGGAGTTGGGAAGTATGTCATGGGACTGGTGCTAATGAAATATATTAGTCGTTTCAAATATTTCTCTTTATCTTTGCTGAACGATAGGCTACGTAGTTTTGAATACGGACCAGATAACCGCAACAAGCCTATTGAATTAAGCATGTCTCACATCAATCAATGTAATATTCGTCTTAGCGCGTCAGAAATGCTAACTTTCATAAGATATTTTTCAGTTTTAATGGGTGATAAGGTTCCTGGAGGTGACATCTATTGGACACTTTATTTGAAATTACGCGAAGTTGTAGAACTTGCAATGGCTACTTGTGTTTGGGACGGTATTGATGCTGTAATGCAGGACTGTGTCACTCAACTTAATGAATTGTATTTGTTCTTGTCAAATGGATCTCTAAAACCTAAGTTTCACCACCTCACACATTATCATAATGCCATGAAGAACTTTGGTCCGCTTTCATTAATTTCATCTATGAGGTACGAAGCAAAACATAAACTGGCAAAGACATCTGCTAGGGCTTCATGTAATCGAAGGAACATTTCGCTCAGCTTATCTATTAAACACCAGCTCAAATTAAACGAAATATTTTCTAAGGGTTCATTGGATCCAATATTATCATGGGGACCTAAGAAACTAAAACTGACACAATCTGATTTAGAAATCATTCAATCCTGTCTCCATCTAGACGAAACCAAGTCATTGTTCGGTGTCCCTTGGTTTGCCATGTCCTCTGTTCGATATAGTAAAGGGTCTATACTTGTTTGTAATTCTAAGCCAATCTGCGATCGTAACGACGTAACGTTTTTAATGGTCAGTGGGGTGTACATTTGTGATAATGAGGTTATTTTAATAGGGACTCTGTTGCAAACAATTTTTTTTGATAGTCATTATTATGCGTATGAAGTTGAAGTGCAAGTGAAGAAAATAGCTATTCGGTTCAAAACCCTTCATTTTCAGACTCCCCATACGTTAAATACGGTATTTTCGCCTCTTATGAGGTTATTGGTTACACTACGTAGTCCCATTTAAAAGTTGCTTGCGATAAAATGTACTGAAGAACAGTCATAGGCATAAACTGGTCGGAGCAGCGAGGCAGATGATGATACATGCATGGCGTTGCCGTGAGAGATGTTGTGGGACCAAAAGGTTGTTATTTTGTTATTGCAGAGCATGCTCTCACGACAACTACCTAAGCCATTGTCTATTTTTAAGTTGCGGTTTCTCCTGAAGCTTTTTAAGTCGGCCCTAGAAGTAGGTGTTCGCAATTCATTTTTATGTGATGATACATGCATGGCGTTGCCGTGAGAGATGTTGTGGGACCAAAAGGTTGTTATTTTGTTATTGCAGAGCATGCTCTCACGACAACTACCTAAGCCATTGTCTATTTTTAAGTTGCGGTTTCTCCTGAAACTTTTTAAGTCGGCCCTAGAAGTAGGTGTTCGCAATTCATTTTTATGTGATAACCCCCCCATATTCATAAAAACTATTTAAGCTTTAATTAGTTAATCATTGTATTGTCTCTTTTTCTCAAATTCAAAATGACCTTTGTGTGACGTTGGCAAAACAATATTTAACTAAATAATGCTTGAATAGTGTCTTGTTAATCACTCGACATTGGCGGAATTATTTGTGTTGTAAAGACACTACAGAAGCCATAACACAAGAAAATAATAATAATAGTTTTTATGAATAAGGGGGTAATTGTGGTGCGCTATATTGGTATTTTCAAATCTATGAGATTTTCTAGTTCTTATGTATCCTTGTATATTATTCGTTGTTTTGCCTTCGTTGGTTCGCCATCTTAATTTGTCAAAGGCTACATGCATGGAAGTAACCATGTATTTCCAGGTATCTAAAAGTAAGTAATTATTATTGTCTCTATTCATGGACTCAACATTTATTAGTTTTATTATACTACATTGTTTGCATTAAAAAATCTTTACAGATATAAATCTGTTATATAATGATAATAAGGAAATATAAGGTTTTTGAATTGCACAACATTATAATATATGTTAGTCAATATGTGGGCTTATTAAACAGATGAGTCAAATTTCTTAAGTGTATGTATGTCTGTACAAACCGACATAGGTACACCTACACCGACATAGGTACACCTGTCGGTTTGTCTCTCTGTGCAATACAAACCAAATGTTTTTAGAGGTATGAATTCTGCTCTACCTGATTTATTTAAGTTTTCGAAGTCGGTATCATATCAAGTAGGGTAATTGTGCTAGTTTTGGTCCACTTATCGATTTTGCCAGCTTTGTAATGCAAAAAGATTGTCTTGAAGTACCTTACTTAAATGTATTATATTTCATTCTACAGCTTATACAAGTTACAAAAATAGTAAGGATCCGTTTAAGGGCATATCCTGTATCGTGTTTTGATTAGAAAAAAGTCAAAGAAAACATTTTTACGCGAAAATTTTGTGGCCTTTGTATAAAGAGTTGGCCTCCTTAGACGACCTACCCCATAGAAAACAAAGGTTTTACGAGTCAAAAAAAATTTCTTTAAGTTTTCCTAATCAGTTATATAACATCTCAGTGTTGTCACATCTTCAAACAGTAGATAATTTTGTATTAAGGAAGTTTCCAATCAGAGAGACATTTTTGAAATTTGGACCTGCGAACAAAATCGATAAGTGGAAGAAAACTAGCACAATTACCCTACTCGATATGATACCGACTTCGAAAACTTAAATAAATCACATTGAGCAGAATTCACACCTCTAAAAATATTTGGTTTGGTGCACAGAGAGACAAACCGACAAAAATATATATGTATATAGGCATACAGACATACATACATATACTTGAGAAATTTGGCACATCTGTTTACTAAGCCCACATAGACTAACATATATTATATGAATATTGTGCAATGGCAATAATATTACATACATATACGGGTCGAATAGATAGCCTCCATGTTTTAAAGTCTGTTAAAAACCTTATATTTATTTCTGTGAAGATCTTTGTAATGCAAAAAATGTAGTAAAATAAAACTAATGTTGAGTCGATGAATACAGGCAATAATAACTTTTAGATACCTGGCTAGTAGAGATTTCAAATTAAAAAAAGGTTTTAAATAGGAGGGATCAAACGTTTGATTTGGTCATTTTCCGTCTAATAAAGACAATGCAGTTAAGTCCACTTCGTTTTTAAGAATAACTGTACCATATGTTAATAATATGTATAGTTACGCATAAATTGGTAATAATTAGAGTACATATATGTATAAGTTAGTTAGTTAAAACAAACACAATTACTTTTACGATGCATGTTTAAGAAAAACACTATATACACGTAGGTGTGTAAAGACAAAATTAAAGTATGAAAATTATGTTTGTAATATTGATGTATCGGACCCCTGCCGGCAGGTTACATAGCTTTTCCAGACGCTCTGTATTTACCAACGACCGAAAAAGTTGCTATTTATTATTACTTTGTAAACTGTCATATGAATCATAATATGTAAACAAGTATATGTCTATGATATGATAAATAAATAAATAATTTTGGTAAACTTACTATTTATCATCATTATTTAAAAATGTTTATTTTGTAACATCCGTGTTTATTGTATGCGATTTGATGTGAGTTCCATCAATAAATATATTTTTTACTTTGTAATATACACTTGTATTTATTTCTTCACTGTTCCTCAACAATAGCAAGACCAGTTTCTCAATAGTTTGTAACTTGTAATACAAGCGGATGTCACTTTTTAAACAACTTTTGTTACAAAGGGACTTCCACTTGTATTACAAATTACAAACGTTTGAGAAACGGGCCCTTGCAGCTCAGCTGCAGTGGCGCTACTGTTGGGCAACAGTACTAGCTACTATCAGGTATGTAGTTGCTACTGTTCCACAACAGTAGATCTTACTGTTGTGGAAGAGTAGCAACTACATACCTAGTAGTAGCTGGTACTGTTCCCGATCAGTAGCAACTACATACCTAACAGTAGCTGGTACTGTTCCAGAACAGTAGCAGCAACCGTAGCCAATCAGTAAGATCTACTGTTGTAGAACAGTAGCGACTACATACCTAACAGTAGCTGGTACTGTTCCCAAACAGTAGCAGCAACCGTAGCCAATCAGTAAGATCTACTGTTGTAGAACAGTAGCAACTACATACCTAACAGTAGCTGGTACTGTTCCCGAACAGTAGCAGCAACCGTAGCCAATCAGTAAGATTACTGATGTAGAACAGTAGCGACTACATACCTAACAGTAGCTGGTACTGTTCCCGAACAGTAGCAGCAACCGTAGCCAATCAGTAAGATCTACTGTTGTAGAACAGTAGCAACTACATACCTAACAGTAGTTGCTACTGTTCCCAAGCAGTTCTAGCAACTGTAGGTAATCAGTGAGATCTACTGTTATGGAACAGTAGCAACTACATACCTAACAGTAGTTGCTAACGTTCCCAAACAGTAGTAGCAACGTTAGCCAATCAGTAAGATCTACTGTTGTGGAACAGTAGCAACTACATACCCAACAGTAGTTGCTACTGTTCCCAAGCAGTTCTAGCAACTGTAGGTAATCAGTAAGATCTACTGTCGTGGAACAGTAGCAACTACATACCTAACAGTGGCTGGTACTGTTCCCAAACAGTAGCAGCAACCATAGCCAATCAGTAAGATCTACTGTTATGGAACAGTAGCAACTACATACCTAACAGTAGTTGCTACTGTTCCCGAGCAGTTCTAGCAACTGTAGGTAATCAGTAAGATCTATTGTTATGGAACAGTAGCAACTACATACCTAACAGTAGTTGCTACTGTTCCCAAGCAGTTCTAGCAACTGTAGGTAATCAGTAAGATGTATTGTTATGGAACAGTAGCAACTACATACCTAACAGTAGTTGCTACTGTTCCCAAACAGTAGTAGCAACCGTAAACAATTAGTAAGATCTACTGTTGTGGAACAGTAGCAATTAATGTTTCCTTTAACTGTTTCCTTTAACTGTTTTCCTTAACTGTTTTCTTTAACTGTTTTCCTTAACTGTTTTCTTTAACTGTTTTCCTTAACTGTATTATTCAGTAAAATTAACTGTCTTAGGTTACTGTTTCCATTAACTGTTTTCGTTAACTGTTTTCCTCAACTGTTTTATTTTGTTACTGTTTTAGTTCATTGTCAGTTAACTGACTTTTCAGTAAAATTTACTGTTTTACCCTTACTGTTTTGTTACAGTTAAAGTAACTGCTTTTTACAGTTGGCTCCATTTTAACTGCTTTTTTCAGTTAAGTTTAGTGAAATTTCATTAGGATTTACTGATTATTTCTTTCAGTGCACCTGTCGATAAACGTGAACCGTAATGAAAGTAAACTTTGGTATTTACCGCAAACTTTATTGCACTGCCATTGCCAGTGAAAACATATAGTTCCTGGAGACAGCGAGCGGCCACGAACGAACGGAATTTGGCATTGAAATACCCTTTGATTGAGTTTTATGGCGTAACGGCTTCCTGAAATAACGTCGGGGGCGCGACCCGCGACGTCGCCGCCTCGACCCACGGCCCTGTCGACCCGGCGAGATAGGTTCACCAAAAGGTGTCCCACTGCTTTAAGCTTTAAAACTATAGCGAAACAAAACCAAGTGTGTTTTTTGTGTCTAAAAACGGTACCGCAACATAAAGTTGAGGAACATTAGCACCGTGGCGGGGACGGGTAGTCTATTTAATTAGTTTTTTGTTCAGCAACGGGGAAGTGCTTGCACTTTATCTTACATCTTTTAAATATAATGTTTGGCAAATGACTCTGCTATGCCTGATGTTACTAAGCAGAGTCCAGATGCGGGAGCAGGATTGTGCCTCACTAAGCAGTCTTCACCTTGCCGATCCGCAAGTTGATTATTCACACCTCCTTCAAAGAACCTCATGTGTTATGATAAGTTAGAAGAAGGCTGAATGATTAACGGAACACAACAATGCTTATGATTTAGATAAAAATAGAGGTACAGGCAGACTTAGGCACTACGCCTACTGTGTGTCTAAACCGATAGGTTAACCTCTAGACAGGCGACCTCTTGTAACAAGAGTAGACTCTTCAAACCTCGAAGACACTTATAACAATTAGGTACTAAACTAATAGATAGGGACTTCAATGCATTAACAACGATTTTCCAAAAAGAAACATACTTTATAAAGAGAAACTATAAAGACAGTTTAAGCCACTACTTTCACCAATACGCATACACTTTGTATGTTAAGAGATTAAACGGGCAGCCGGTTATTGTTCTTGCGATATCACATTACGGGCGGCCTCGGGCGGGCGGCGAACACCGCGCGCCGGATTACCGGACCGCGGACCAACAGAACGCCGGCGCCGCGCCGCATAGACTATGTCCGCGTCGCTCGCTGACAGTCAAAGTCAAATTGTTATTAGGGAACTAGGAAACTCTACAAATAAAACGCTTTAGACAGTATTTTGTACAAAATGTATTTACACTGCATTCGCGATTACATGACTGCCGTAGGTAAGCCCGTCTTCACGGCCGCGCCGACGGTCGAATCGTTCGGGTTTATATAGAAAGGTGCCTATGATGCACTTGTCTAATTAGTTTGCATTAATCTCCCTTTAAATCTTTGTGTATACATACATACATACATACATAACGTTTCGTACAATTCTTGATATTTCAAGCTGCGGTACCCATACCGAAGTAGGTAGGTACCTAAGTAAACATGTAGGCCTACATTATAATATAATATATGGGCCTTTATGTAACTTACTATCTGTACATTTTCTTGCCTGAATTAAATGATTTCTATTCTATTATGAAAATGCGTTGAAATGAAACAACTTTTACGGATTTACTCGCGTTTATTTTACACATTACTTTCTAATGTTTATCCTGACGTTTCGAACCCTTTGCGGGGTCCGTGGTCACAGGGATACTGAGGTGTTGGTCGTCTCATAATTAGTTAAAAAGGGTTCGAAACGTCAGGATAAACATTAAAAAGTAATGAGTAAAATAAACGCGAGTAGATCCGAAAAAGTTGTTTCATTTCAATTCGTAGTATGTCAACTTTAACTTTAGAAAGCAATATGAAAATGCGGTTCAAAGCTGACCAAGGAGCAATGTTTTGCGACTGTAACAAACCCTTTGGTTTTGCCGCGCCGGTAGGTATTTACGAACCGGAGCAAGAAGAAATGCTGGAGTGGTCTGTCTTCGCCGTAGCCAGTCCAGTCAAGAGAAGGGCCAGTTGCTCATTTTTGCCAGCGACAAGGTAGGTACAGGGTCTTGGAATTACTGTGTCATGTATATGAGTATGTACTTATAAGGCTTGTGTTTAAACGCCTAGCAAAAAAAATAAAATTCGAAACGCTTACCAAAACGGATAAATGCTCACCAAATTGTGTTTCCTAAAATAGTATAAAAAGGATACAATTTCTATTTTTATTAAATGCAATAAAAATGCATTTCAGACCAAATATGTTATTTTGTCACCAAATTTTTGCTTTCTGCTGGCTAATAAAAAAAATAACCTATCACGTGACCTACAGGAGTAGGGCAGCTATGTATCTTTAATCATTTGAATAATAGTGTAAAAATTTGGTGAGCATTTATCCATTTTGGGAAGCAAAAATACTATTTGTACAGTCATTTAATTTATTTGATACTTAGGCTTAGGGTCTAAAAAATATTTTTGGTGAGCGTTTAAATTATACCCTACTTGTAATGGCTACTAAGATAATTTATCTGAAAATGACAAATTGACCAATTCAGATCAGAAATACAGTATCTGAAAAAAAACTTCCTGTAAAAAGTTCCTAACAATAAAACAAGTAGGTGAGTTCTACTTATTCTAGTAAGCATTATGTTGAGTTGCTCGAATCTCTAACTATTTACATATCTTCATTGTCATCGCTCTTTGGAAAAGTATTTTCTTAAGTGAATTAAAGTAAATATTATTACCTCATAATGTATTTCATTCTGTCTTACAAACTTTATTATTCAGACCCTACCTAGGGATAATAGTGCCTTCAGGACGGACCTACCCGGCCGGGACGACCTTGAGCAGCGTTTTCAAGGATCAAGACACCACTCCTCTGCATCTTTTATGATGACTGAGCGGTACCATATATAATTAGAACCTAGTTTGCTCCCCTTGCGTTTCATTCTGATCCCATAATGCTTATCCGTGAGCCGGCGCTCGCGTGGCGACCCTACCGTCGGATTATAGGTGACAGGCGTACCGTAGGGCCGCAACCTTGGGCCGGTAATAATCCCGCTCTTGCTGACGGTGCTCAGTTAAGTTGCCAACAGCTGGGCTCGTACGACAATCAGAATATCAATAATTGGCTCTCTCCTTAATAGTTCATGGTACACACGCCTGCCAACCTGCCACAAACGTGTCAATTTTCCTCCAGACTTTGAACTTTACGTACATAGTAAGTATATGGTTAAAAATGTATTGAAGAAATTTGACAGGTTTGGATACGTTGACGTGCGGGCGTCGGTACATACTCCGAAATTAGTCGAAAAAAATATATTGATATATTTAATTACCTAATCGTCTCTGTGTTTTAGTGGTTAAGCCACCGGTCACAGTCCTAGGAGTCCCGGGTGATGCGATTCTTAGTCCGCCTGGCTAGCTACGACCATCGTATCGTAGTATATCACCACCATAACAAAAATGTGACCTACTACCTACTAATTTCCCTCAACCCGAGCCGAGCGCTTAGAAGATCCCTTTTTTAGCAGCTCTTTTAGAAGCTTATTGAAGTGGCCTCGGGTGGTTACCTACGTTCCCGATTAGCTAAACCCCTCGGGGCATGGGAAAAGTTTAGTGCGTAATGCCATTCCCTCTAGAAAACCTCTAAGGGTGTTTTGATCACATAGCTTCAGGAACCCTTTAAGTTTCTCGCCGCCTCAAAAAGTCCGGTGACGATGATAATGCCGCCTGAGGCAAACAGTCTCTCCAAAAAACTTATAGCCAGTGCCTACCTCAGCAGTTGAACGCAGGCATCATCTAGGATTCCGCGTTATTGTCACTCACTATGAATGAAATGAAGGTTCATCATCATCGCCAGCTCATATACGTCCCCACTGCAAGAGCACGAGCCTTCCCTATAGATGGATAGGGAGAATGGGCCATAAACCACCACGCGGGCCCAGTGCGGATTGGTGGTTGTTAACGACTGCTAATACAGCCGGGACCAACCGCTTTACGTGCCTTCCGAAGCACTGAGGAGCTCTAGATGATAAATTTTTGGTCACCCATCCGATGACCGGCCTTTGCGAAATTTGCTTAGACCAGGCGCGTTAACGACTGCGCCATCGAGCTCCTCCAAACCAAATGAAGGTTAGCCCTTGTGATATTAAGTTTAGTCGAAAGAAAGTATAGGTACCATTACAAATGATTTGCTTTCAGAGGAAATAATATCCTATTTATTCGTCGTTATTTATGCGTAAGAAAGCAAAAAAGGGTTTCCAAGTTTGCTTACCCATCAAAAGAATAAACAAATAAAGTGATCCTAGCAACTGAAGTGCGAGTTATTCGGGCGGCTCCTTTGTGAAACGGACGCAATGCCTTTTTATCATTTGAGTAGATGCTATTAATACGATTTTCTCGTTTCTTACTTACATATATACTAAGTAGATATCTGTATATGTCAGTAAAAGGTAGTGCTACCTAGTTTTGTGTATCCCTCTTACCTAGGTATATAAACAGCTAATAACGTACGGTTACTTTTTTATGTAGGTTATCTGTTATCTTATTATTAAAGTGCAATTTGCTCTTCTATACACTTAACATTAACGATCGTGTTATTCAGAAATATGGTGATGAATATCATGACTTGCTAATTGAAAATTATCTCAACGTTGAACCGCGTAGTAAACGTGCAGACTTAAGTATTCAAATTCGCTACTCCTTTTCCATAAAATAAAGCACAGTTGAGTCTATAATTTATTTTGACTTTATAATTTATTGCAACTGAAACGGAGCACGATGTCAATTCAAAATAACTCAGGCTACCTCTTAGTACAATGCTTTTAGTCTTTAAAATTTTATACTAAAAGAGGTTTAGTCTGAGATCGATATTTGTAACAATGAACATTTAATTTTTCGCTTAGGTAATGCGGGGAAGAAAAACAGAAAAGCAGGAATGTTAGTTAGGGCCAGTTAAGGTTTTAGCAGAACACCTAAATATTATATTATTTCTAAATCTTTTATATGCAAAGTTGTATAGTTGTATTATAAAATACTTTTGTCCTCAGCAAGTGACCTTTCTTATATTTATCCGGTGGCAAAGACGTAGGCAGCTGCAGTTAATAAGTGTGCCCACATCATTAAGAAACTAATTTATTTCATTTCTTCTCAATCACACCGGTGAAGCCATCTCACTCACTTAGTTAGTGTCTAAGGCCGAAGTCAGACAACCGATTAATCATGTCATATTTTATTGGTGCTAACCCGAGGAGCTTGCAATTAATGCAACATCAGTTCTGATAGCATTTTTATCTCTCAATAAATTACCAAAGATCCACTTGTAACTCTTACTTCTGGGCATAACTGGCCTACCATCAATATTTCTTTTAAACAGAGTAGAGTTCTAGGGTTTCCGTTCAGGAGAAAGCTATTGTTAACCAGTTTAACCTTTGCCACCCGAACACGCCAGGTACTACGACTTCATAGAGGCTACAGTGTAAACTCCCGCATCTGAAATCAATTGCAGAGGTTGCAGCAGGGTGCGTGGCGGCGCGGGGCGGCCGGGGCTAGCGCGGGGCGGCGGGGGGCTGATGTGGGGCGGCGCGGGGTGGGCGCGGGGGTACGCGATGGTGCGGGGGGAAGGCGCGGCGCGGGGCATGAATGACGCACCTGTGCGGCGCAGTGCGGGTCAATGTCGGGCCGCAGCCCTGCGGCCTCGCCTCCAGAGGCACAAGCGCCCATGCCCGAATTTCAGAGCCTCCTTTACCATTGGAATGTTTGCAAAATTAAGCGTTAGCATTGTTAAATGGTTTAACTCTATTAAATCTATTGATGATTGCACCGCTTTTCAGCACAACCTAGACAGGCTGGCTACTTACTGTGTTAATAATAAACTATTCTTGAGTATCCCTAAGTGTAATTTCATAAGCTTTACTAAAAATATTAAATTTATTCGCTTTCCATATAGGCTCTGCGGCACTTCTTTAAGTAGAATAAGCACCGTAAAAGACCTAGGAGTAACCCTCGACTGTAAATTATCATAAAATCAACATGCAGAAAATATAATTGGTAAAGCTTTCAAAATGTATGGCTTCGTAATGCGATTCTCCTCCGATGTTAAACGCTACATACTTTTATTTACTATTAATATATATTTAGCTTTATTTTTATGTTATAGCTGTAATGTAACTGTTTGCTGTTCCTTAATAAAATAAAATAAAAATAAAATAACTCTTGCATTGTTAACGCTGAACAAATAAATTGTTATTGAAACTTCATGGTAGAGTCTTTGTTGTAAACCATTATAGGGTAGTGGCGCCATTGTTCGACATAGCGTGCGTCGCCAAATGATGACATAGACTTTCATTGAAATACGGGATGACAGTTAGAAGGGGAAAGATGGTCTGTATCCAATTGTTGCTATTCAAATGTTGACCTCGATGGCGCAGTGCCCGGTCTGCGAGTGCTGAGGTTAAGCAACTTTTGCAAAAGGCCGGTCATCGAATAGGTGACCAAAAAATTAATCATCTCGAGCTCCTCCGTGCTTCGGAAGACACGTAAAGCCGTTGGTCCCGGCTGCATAGCAGTCGTTAATAACCACCAATGCGCACTGGGCCCGCGTGGTGGTTTATGGCCCGTTCTCCCTATCCATCTATAAGGAAGGCTCGTGCCCCAGCAGTGGGGACAAAAAAATGAGCTGATGATGATGAAATGTTGACCCCTATTTTTAATGATTAAAGGCAAAAAGTGTCGATCACTATAGTTCTAGTCGTTGTACTCGTACGTTTGCATGGTATGCATGGACATTTAATTTGTATAATAATTGACAATGTCTGCACCTTGAACTTCTGTTGTGACAATGCTTTACATTACACACCTGGCACGACGTTTAATGTAGAGTTGTTTATAGCACATGTTATTTCTCAGGAGCAGAACCTTCCAACGAGTTATCGATTCCCAAGGATCCTTGGGCTGGGTTGGCATTACACAAGAAATATAACAAATAACTACATATTATGAATGTCCTTCATTGATTAATACTTCCATGCATGTTATCATCGCATCAAGTTTTCGTTACTTTGTTACTATACATTATTACTCTTCAGTCATGTAGATTATGTTAAGCAAGTCACTATGACAGGGCAACAGCGTTTATACATTATGGAACGCGACAAGGTCTCTTTTCGTAGCCCTAAGCGCTCATGGATTGGTTCGTAACAAGAACGAAAGTTATTTTTAAAAATCTCTTAAGAATTTCATTATTTTTGTTCGTGGCGATAAGGATTTATCTTATGTAATGTTGCAGTAGGTACTACTGCAACGCTAGACGTACTTCGTCAAAGTTATTGCGTTGATATAATTGATAATATAAACTAGCAAAACTGTGTTTTAAAGCAAGATTTTGAGGAGAGTTTCTTAAGGAATCACACGCAGTCATCTTAACTCTTTCCTTTCAGCGTTTCTTACTTTTTGCTAGGTATTTTTTTGTGTTTCTTTAGGAAACCAACACACAAGTGGAAAATAATATCGGCGATCACAATGGCACCACATATGTAACACATAAGCAGTTGCAAAACGCAAAAGGTACAATATTGAGCTTCTCAAACGTGCCTAGTTTACTAGTGAAGCCAATTTCATCAGGCAGGTAAAAAATTACCTTTAGATTGTCTAATATCTTGGTTAATATAAGTCCGGCATTTTATGGTCAACTAGCACTTTCCACGCGACTTCGTTCACGTTAATTCCCTATGTTTAAATTCAATATTTTTTTATTAAAATGAGATATACATTTTGGTTGAATGAATATTGATGTTTTGTATGGAACAGCTGATTTTTTTTCGAGTTAGGAAGTTGGTCCAATAGTAAAAGTTATTCGTTTGTATCACGGGAGTCATCTCAGAAGGTTTGGATGGTGATAGAAAAGTCGACCTGTACAGTCTATTTAGCACCCCTTTAGACTAGGTGGAGCGACGATCTTCGCAAGGTGGCTGGCAAGAGCTGGATGAGAGTAGCCGCGGATCGTGCTTGGTGACGTGCGTTTGGAGAGGCCTGTGTCCAGCAGTGGACTAGTATAGGCTGATGATAATGATGATGATGATGATGATGATGATGATGATGATGATGATAATGATGATAGTCTATATTACCCGCAAGGAATGTACCATTCTATGGAATGTACCAATTAAGTAAACATTTTTTGGAATTGGATCGGTAATAGTTTCAGAGGTTACCTTCATCAAACAAACAAACAATCAAAGTCACAAACTGTACTTCTTTATTAGTAGTATAGAAGAAGATATATTAGGGTGCAGTCACGTAATTTGGGCGCTGTATAAAAAACATGTGGTGCTTTATGCGTGCGCGGGCAGGGGCGGCAGGGTCACACACTCCGCAGCGGGGCCGCGACGCGGCGCTATCAGCTGAGGCTTTGAGATACGCCCTGCGTTGCAACGGTGCATAAGTTTCCTTCGCTACATCTAAAGATTAAGGGAACATAATAATTTACTGAAAAGAGATTTAAAATTTATGGCCATAATTGTAAAAACAAATAAATCTTTTTTGGTTTCGCACTACATAATAAACTAAATGTAGGTATGTGGATTGGTGAGGAGGCGAGATATTTTTTTGGTGTTGAAGACGTAGGTATATGTGAGAGATTGTAATCCAAGAAAATTGAAGTGGTTTTGGTACTAATTTGTTTTTAGTTCTCAAATTTCCAAAGCAACTAAACTTCAAATTGCGAGCGTACTATAAGCGATCGTCCATATTTCTACTCAAATAATAAAATGTCCAGGAAATGCTAAATAATAAGAAAAGTGTCTACTTTTACGAGGCACTCATATAACAGAGTTACGAGTCCGGCCCGCGTACCTATAACCGTCTGTCGTTTAACGGCACCGCTTTACGGCCACTAAAGATACATTCGATCGACGAACTCTCTAAACCACTCCCGATGATTGTCCACAATAAAACAGAGGCCGCTCAATGAACGCTGTCTATTTGTTATTGGAACGACATTCATAAAGCACTCGTGAAGCTGGCGGGGCTTAAAATTTAATAAATAAAATCACAATGGACCATTCTCCTTTGTCCGGGATCAAGATTGAACGGCCGTGCTACGAATTGGGAAACATTGCGACAGACCACGCCATTGAAGTTACCTGCAATGCCCTCTAAGAGTTATTTTAAATCTTAGACGTCTGAAAATAAGTTTTATCATATTTTAATATAACAGGTGATATTCTTCTACTGCGCAATGCCGTTCGTTTAAGAAATTAAAGGAAAAGGATAATTATAATTTGCCATTTTTATCTACATTCTTTAATGAGTAGATATATATATTATACCTAGCTCGGCACATGACTCGACTCCAACTGATGTTAAGTAGAGACAGACGCAACGACAACTGGTGCAGTGTGAAAACAACGCCGCATATATTTGTATTCTTGTTTATAGCTACTTTGGAAGGCCTTAGACGGTCCTGGTGCTTGTCGTAAGATGGTAAGCATTGAGCTTCAGTTTGAGTTACGTCCTAAACACCTTATGTCGCGCTATGGATCCATGTGGGTAAACCCGAACCCAGCCGTGGGAGTTTTACAGGCTGATGATGGTGATAGTTTACCAAATAGTGTGACTTGCGTGGCTTATCATTGTTTATACTCGTAGAAGGTTAGGTTGTGCCTCACTAGCCGTCTGCACCTTGCCGACCCGCAAGTTGCTTCTTCATTCCTCGTTTCAAAAGCTGTTCTCGGTCGAAGGCTCTCCCGAAATCCAAACTGGTGGTAGATTCAGTAGTTTATTCTAAACATTTATGATGTGTAACATCTTTCCCATCTTTCCGCTCGTTTTCTATATAAGCCATTTGTGGGAGTGATTTCGTGAAATGGGACGGAAGTACGTAACAGTGTAACAGGAAGTCGGGGAAGCACACAAGCGCGCGCCATTTTGTAAATTAAAAATCGATATTAAGAACATGACATATTAATATTATTATAAGTGACATATTGTCTCATTTGACTATCAAAGGTCATTTTGATATGTCAAATGTCTTCTAATGAGTATTTACTGCATTATTTTATCTATATATTAATATCATAATATCTATATATGAAGCAAAAACTTTGTACCCGTTTTTACGAAAATTGCGCGGACTGAGGAGTATGAAATTTCGCACACTTAGGTATAGTTTATATAGAAAAGGTTGTCCGATGGTTAATATTTTTTTATTATGCATAAAAAATACATTAAATCAACAAAAACAACATTACACACACTGCCATGTATTTGACACACACGTATTGTTTGTCTTTAATGCGGCCGACATCTGTCAATGCCAATCCAAACTCACATTCTATCTTTTTTAATTTTTCATCTTAATAAAATTACGGTCGAATTTCGACCACTGGGTGACCACTAGTAGTTATAAAATGATGTATTATCTGACATTTTTTTCAGAAATTGCTTATGTTACGTTTTGTTACCTACACATCATAAGCAACTACTGTAAGGCTCGCTCGCTTCTTTTTTGTTTTATTTATAATTGTTTATATTTTATAATTTTGATGTCAATAGACTTTTACTTTAAAAGGACCTCATGTTGTAGGAAGGAGGAAATAGTAACGGAAACGTAACGTAACGTACATTGTTATCATTTTTACCAAAATCTCAACCTATCGGAAGCGAAGGCATAATACTGAAGCGCTAAATTTATACCAACCCTTTGGCATGAATCCGCTTTTATAACACCGAAATATAACAAGCAGCTACCTGGCGCTGCGTAGTACATTGCATGATAGCAGGAACAAGTTTATTTGGAGCGTTTCCGGTTAAACCACGGAGGTGCCGCGCGCACGCCGCGAAGTTTTGTCGATAATGATAAGAAGCCTGGCTTGCGACCTCCCTACAGTTAAGTCACGCCTAAGCAGTAAGTTTTGTAAATAAAGGACATTAAATGCAGAGCGTTGCGTAGGTAAAGCGTCATTTTGAAGATATTACCATTTTTTATATATTCAAAGAGCTAATACTGCTTATTTAATATACAAAGAGCATTTATTGAAGTAGTGTCGCTTATGTTGCTATAATCGTAATATCATATCAATGCAAGATTTAATTTTTTATGTAAAGTTATTTTAAGTCACTATCAAGATTCCGTATAATTATAAGCAATTTTAAGCAGCAAAATATGTCGAGGTTTACACAAAATTAATAGGACGACGGAAAGGAGTTCGGCGAAAGCTTTCGGCGGCCGGAACTCCGGCAATCCCGGGGAGTTACGACACTAGCGATCCCGGGCCGCGGGATTTATGCGTGCCTTTGTTGGTCCCTCCCGTGGCTTTGTCGCGTTATTTTTTAAATTGACGCAGCTTGCGTGGCGCGAACGTGACGGGATGTGGCGATGCGGCGGACTGATAAGCCGCGAAACCTGTTATGTTTACGAAGGCTTCCGCTGTAAATTATTAGCCAAGGAAATTGGAAAAGCGAATTTCAGAACGAGCTCATGCAAGTAATCTAATGAAATCTATAAAAGGAAATCATCAAGTCAACATCGCTATGGATTGTGGTGGAATTTTAAATTATTATTATTTTCAATGTTGAAATATTTTTTTGGAGAGCGTTTGATGATTGCCTTCACCGGATTTTAATGTTGAAAGTAGGTAATACACATACATACTAAGGTATGAACAGAATAGTTTGCGTAGGAAAGAGCACGAGCCCCAAGTGCTTACCTATAGACCTAAACTACTTGCGATATAATTAATATTTATTAAAATTGGTCTTCCTATGACCCTAGAAAGGCTTCAAAACATCAGCGCTAAAACTAAAATCGTAAACATGTAACACAATGGCATGTAAATACGTAAAAGTGGTTTAATTTATTGAAATGTGTTGTGTTCGCGTAAACTTCAGAAAACAATATAATATTCATTATCGCACATGTCGGTACAAATATTAGACTTAGAGTCTCTTTCTAGGGGAAGAAGAGACCTATCTTAGAAATCTTAGAAATCTTAGAAATTACGTATAAATTATTCTTAGAAAACAACTATCTACCTATGATATCTACCAAACTAACTACATCATATTTACAGTATACCATCCCGACACATTGGTTATTCATTTGTTTTTATGAGATAATTACTTTTCTGCTTACATAAATGAATGAATGAATAAAAGTACCTAGCTCAAGCTGTCTAGCGGTTATTTTAATTAGTCCATATTTTATAGTAGTCCGGTGTTATAACAGCAAGTTATTGCGAAACAAAGCGAGGCCAAAGGCACAACCGGGGCGAATAGGCTCCTCCGCGGACAAAGTAGGTCACTCGCTGTTTGTTGCGGGCAGGGGCTCACTGATAGCGGGTCGTCGCACTCGCCACTGTGTCCATTGCAAGTTATTCGCTATTAGATTACTTCAACGAAAAACTCTCCTTGCATGGAGAAGGCGCTGCTTCAATGCCATACGCTAAAAAATCACTAACCACAATACTAGGCACTCTGGTGGTAGGATTATAAGTAATTACTAATACGTATTTCTTGCGACAAACAGCATTTGTTTTGCATTGTAGTGTTCCAGTTCAAGACAGACTTTTGATCGGCCGATAGTTTGGTCGGCGTCTTAATCAGTATGGAGAAGTATACAAATGCGCACATTACAGCGATTCAGTATCGGCCGATAAAAAAGTTTGAAGGGCTTCACAATTGCCTTCAAACTATTCTTTTGGCGAAATATCGGCCGACCGCTTGATTAGTACGGCGCTCATCTCCGCCCGCACACTTGCCGATAGTTTGGTCGGCCGACAGCTTCATTTCGCCACGCGTTGGATGCGGGAATAGTCGTGCACGTGGGCACGTGTTATGATGGATTCAATTTTTTCGGGAAATCTAGTAATTTTTAATGAATCGTGTAAAACTTCCCTTGCAATAATCTATTACTGTAGATGGGATGCAACCAATACTCTCGATTTCTCTTCTTTTTCATCCTTCTTCTTCTTTGTATATAAGCAATAATAACATTTCTGGGCAACATTCCACTAACTTATGCAACTGACCTCTCCATGAGCCACTAACCAACTACCTAGCGAATATAATAAATCGGCCGACTTTTGGTTGGCTAGTCTGCGCACTCACGTCCAACCCAGTTGTTTTGTTAGCTCAGTGTGCGCCCTAGCAACCCAACCCGACTAAACTATTGGCCGACTAAAAGTCTGCAGTCTGCGAGGACTCTTAGGGGTACTAGAACCAGCGAAATGACATGGTTTAGAAGCAGAAAAGCCTTGAAATGGATACGTGGGGCGCACTTATTGTCCATAATGCCGCTTTTTATCACGAGCACCACACACCAGTAACATAAAAAAATCATGGGGAAAAGATAGAATAGAGGCACAACCGGGGCAAATAAGCTTAACTTGCTGTTTGTTTGAAGGAGATTCCAGCTCGCATCCACTTATACAGCCGACATGCCTTTATGCTCTGTAATTTCAATATCTATTACCATTTCAACAAAATCACAGTTATATCACAATCGAAACGATGCTGATCTGCGGTAGTAATACGTACTAGGATGGTAGGTGGTCAGATCCTGAGCAAGATCTTACCACCTGACAAAATCATGACCGCTGTAAGTGAGGCCCCGCGCCGGCTAATGAGCGGCTAATGACGCGGCGCCGCGACGCTGCTGCATACCTTAAGTGACCGCATACTTACATACATACCTACCTACATACATCCTACTAATATTGTAAACGCGAAAGTTTGTAAGTATGGATGGATGTTTGTTACTCTTTCACGTAAAAACTACTGAATGGATTTGGATGAAATTCGGCATACAGATAGTTTATAACCTGGATTAACACATAGGATAGTTTTTATCCCCATATTTCTACGGGAATGAATGGAAACTGTCAAAGCGGTACGAAGTCCGCCGGGTCCACTAGTACATACATACATATATACTTATATGTCTCGCTGCCGTACAACTACACGCGTAGTTACATACGTATAACGGCACAGTTATATTTAACTGTTATATTTAACCATGTAAAGTTCTGTTTTCCAAAGTTTACGTGACACTATACACTGTAATGAAACAACTTCTTTCAAGATAGGGCCGCAGGAGTAGTATATTGGTTTAATCATATTGATCTCAGACCTTTATGAGACCAGACTCGGTTTGGTTGGTGGTAAGACTTGTTCTTTTGTTCTCAGTCAGTCTGATAGTCACTACCATCTTATCATACACAGAAACATCAAATAATACACCATGTTGTTACGAACATCCATACAAATCTTTTCATATTAATTAAATACGCCCCTACGAACAATAACAGATTTTCTTTTAACTTAAAAAAAACAAAAGGGAAAGAAGAAAGAGATTTCTATAAAAAAGAAGGAAAAATTAAATTAAATAACGCCTTTATTAAGGAAAAGTTTCCGCGTCGTTCATTTGCCGACACTGCAAACTTAATTATTTTCGCTCAACACCCAATTTCCCTAAAAGTCTAATATTAAATCACCATTAGGAGCGTCGGAGGTGTCGGCGGCCGCGGCCACGACACCATTGCTTGGTTCTAATTAGTGTAATTGCGACGCGAGAGACAAAGAATGCGTGTGGATTATATTTATAATTGAATTAAGTGGAGTACTATGCGCTGTCGCGCGGGACTTTTACATTTCGTTGGCTGTTACCTACATTAGAGTTGAGTTGTGTCATGGTGTCGAAAACCTACTGTGGTACTGTGGAAATGAAATAAATTGGCGTAGATATTGTTAAATAATCAAACTACTAACATATGTGTGCTACACTTTTTCAGGGAAAGGTTTTCATCACACAAACTGTCATACAAAGAACCGGAGTTTTATGAGCACAAAATATAAAATATATATTTAATTTATCTTCTTCTAGGATGCCGTTTTTACAATAATATCTAGAAGTTGTTTTTAACAAATGATACATGATGATCAACGGGTTAGATGTTTGCTTAGGGACTAAGTAAGTTACTTGTTTAAAAAAAACATTTTGTTATCGGGTCCGATATTTTGCTATTCATCGTAAATTCGTTTCCAAGCTTATTTGAAAATATACAACGACACAGCAATTTACTGTTTTCTTGTCATGTTAATCAGTCTCTATATAATAAAATAAATAAAAGAAAACGTTCATTCGTAGTGGGACTGAACCAAAAGTGAACATTAACAATTTCGAATATACCCAAAGATTTATATAACGTTAACCCAAAAGTACCTAAATTTAAGTGAAAATTATCATCGCATTGGCTTCATTTACATAAATGTAAGTTTGAAGGCGGGCCATGAATAATTCATGGCTTGTCGTGAATTGAACCACCGCCCCGCCAAATGAAATATTCAACTGAAAAAGATATTACGCATATGCCCTTCGCAGACGGGCAGCACTTACGCGAAAGCTCGGTATGGAACAATTATTTGTAATATCATTATGATAGCAACTCCAATATTCATACCTGTTCCAAACAGTTCACCAGCGGGGCTACAAAATACAACTGGAAAGTTTCGGGTATTATTTATTCATGACCTCAACGAAGAAACGCTTAGCCTTCATCACACCTACGGTCACGGTAAGGCCGAGAGCTGGAAGTGCACTTCACTAACAAGGATCCAGCTTTTTTAGCCCCTCAAGCGTCGAGCGACCAGTAGGTGGCCGATAACAATTAAAATTCTGTTGTGTCTGGTATTCGCGCGCTCGAGCTAAGAGCGTTTCGTTGTCAACAAGAAACCCTTATAGTTTCGCCATGTCCGTCTGTCTGTCTGTCTGTCTTTCTGTCTGTCTGTCTGTCCCCTGCCTAGCTCATAGACTCTTAATACTAGCTAGCTAAAGCTGTAATTTGGCATGGATATACATATTAATCACGGTGGTGTAGTAAAATAATTTTTTTTTTTTGAAGTGAAAACTTGTGCACTTGTTGTGCAAAAGTTGTGCACTTTTTGGAATGGGTAAAAAATGTTAAACTCGCGTCAGGACACGTGACCTGATCGAAAATTCGTAAGACGGATGGAGAGTAGACAGCTGACGCGGCGTAATATAAATTTTTAATATAACTTAATATAACTTTTTAATGTAATATAAATTGTCATGTTTGTGTACGATAGCCCAATAAATAAATATTGTATTCTACCACATAAATGAGAGTACTTTTATACTGATAATTAAAGCAATTCGTGCAAAATTATTCCCTAACCATTCCAAAATATCAAAAATGCACAACGTTAATATTCAAGTTTTCACTTCTGCCGGCACTCCCAGAGTACAACCCGTCGTTTTTTTTTTAGGTTGCCTGCGCTACACGTGAAGTGGGGATGTATTTTTTTTCTTGCCTTTCCCATAGTGTGAGGTGTCGTTGGATAGCAATTTGAATTTGATAGATTGAGGCATCTGTTTGTGAACTATTAAGCTTGTAAGTGCAAAATTTTGTTAGAGTCAAGTGTCCCCCCCCCCCCACTGCCAGCCAAATGGTTGATTTTGGATACGTGACAAAATTCACGGTAGTTGTATATATGATGAAGTTAAAAGGAAAACTATCACAGCTAAGTAGGCTTTACAAGTTTACGAGTAACAGTCAAATTACCAGACCAACGACCAACCAACAATTAAAAGACCAACTTATAAAATGTACTTGGCGCGGTACAAATTCCTCATTGGGAACTACTTAAATAACGTTGTCAGGTATGTGAAACCGGTAGAATCTATATTAAAGTATATGAGCCATTTAAAAATATACGCATTGAATGAGTGAATCAATGGCACTCGTTGCTGTTGTATTTCGTCCGGTGAGTGAAAGTACTTGAGGCCCATCTCTCATCCCTCGCCCCTCCTAATTCCTACTCCCTCCTCAAGATCCAACTCCTTCCTCAAGGCCGGCAACGCATCTGCGATTATTTTGGTTTTGCGGGTGTCCATGGGCGGCGGTAATTACTTTCCATCAGATGACCCGCCTGCTCGTTTGCCTCCTTTTAACATAAAAAAAACACAACAATACTATCTACATTTAAAAATAAAAATAAAATTTTAAAAATGTTAAAATGTTAAAGCACTTTATTTAAGTATATTTTATTTTTGTAATTTTATTATATTTACCTAATAATTAGCAATTTATGTTAATAAATTAGTATTAGGTGCACGATGAGGCCGTCTATAATTAGAGTTATGTGTATCTAATAACTTTGTATTAATAGTTTGTATTTTTTTCATGTAACTCTGTTGATGGTCCATAAATAAATAAATAAATAAATACATTATAGTTAAGGCGATCATAGATATAATGGTGGTAGCTAGCCTGGCGGATGTAAAACAAAGCCCTACCAACCGAACCGAGAACAATATACCCCTATGGCCTAGATATAAAAATCGGAACCTTTAGATTTAAGACCGGCGGGCGTTGTAACCACTAGACGGCAAAGGCGGTTAGCTATGGATATCGCAATTCCTATCACAGAATAGGAATTGCGATGAAGGAATTATTATCAAAAAAATTCGGTAACCTACGATAGAAAATGACGGCTCGTTCGTTCAACCCCCGTACCTAAAGACCCCTTCTAAGTATATTCCGGTCCTCTCCGCCTCAGCATGTCGATCTTGTTTGGTTTGCATACGAAATGTTCGTAAAGACATTACTACATTATGCAGAGCCACAGATATAACAATCTTTAGGAGAAGCTACGGTTGCTACAGCACTTCGTAGCGATGAATAGGTATGTTCGTAGCACTACGACAGGCAAGTTTTTTTTACCGTGAGCAGGCCTGCTACGCCGTAGAAGGAGTGGTTTTTCTGTTTTCCTTCACAGATAAAGTGTATTTTTTAAAATTTACAAGTGGTATTCAAACCGGCACCTTATGTTAGCCAGGTCTGCGGTATCGTGGCTACTACACTGTTTACTCTTTACTGTAAGACAAGGGTGTAAGTTTGATTACATTGACACGAAAATAATACTTAAAATTCCTCTAGCTACATATCACTGTATGTATGTATGGGTATGGGTGCGAATGGAATACGGGAGACACACTGTTTATTCAAAAAATTCGCTGATGCGGACGCTGCTACGCACATATACAAACTACGCTATCGCTATGCGTGTCGGCCTACGCCTACATGCACGAAATGTCTCCCCTATAAGCTTGAGACTACCACCCTTTCTCTAAAAAAAGAGTATGATAACTACCCTTGGAATATTTATCGTAATAGGATTTAGAAGGAACACAAGCTACGTCATTATTCTGTGCCGTTGGAGGATTCGTGTATGCGATGTGTGTACTATGTCGTGCTATGCGATTTGGCTGTCGCTAACATACACAACAGTACTTACCTATAGTTAAGTAGGTAGAGTATAGGCACCAGTGTCCGTCAGGCACCAGTGATCGACATTTAGTACCTTTAATCATTAAAAATGTCGGCCAGCATTTTCCTTTGTATAAATCCTTATCTCTTTGCAACGGAATCAAATTAAAATTTAAACTCTGTGGTTCTCTAGACACGGCAAGGAATAATTTATATAAACTTGACGATTTGTGAACAAGTTGTTGGTTTTGAGTTTATATCTGCATATATTTTTATTTTATTTTTTGTTTTTATTATTGCATGTTAGGAAAACATGTAGGAAACATTTCACATTTCCGCATTTTGATTAAATACATGTTACTCGTATATTACATAATAATACGGTGAAATGTCAACCTTGAGCTGTATTTACAAAATTCCTCAGCCCATTGTTCAAACAAAGCAAATTCCTAACATCGCAAATAAGGCTTCGCCCGGGGCGGCCCGGGAGCCTGAATCAGAGCCTTTCCAATTTTCATCCCGCCCCGATGTTGTTGATCTCAACTACGATGCTGACTCTGGTTTCGATGGTATATTTACGAATTTAAGAATTAAAAGTGTCAGACAATTTTATAATAGAGTTGATTTTGATTAAAGTAATAATAACATACACATTTCTTAATTAATAAAATATTTTTTTTTATTAGAACGTTTATTTGTCGTTAAATATTATATTTCGCTTATGACCATGTATTGTAAAAAAATGTTTATAATTTAAAACATGAACCACCGATAGGCTGTTTGGTTTAAACTCCTTTTCCAGTCGTTTGCAACAAAGAGCGTAACTTTACAAGATGGCGGTGCGCGGGAAATTGCACAGATCACTTTGTTGTAGTGTTGTACACAGTAAGCTCGATTCTTAATTATTAATTTTTAGCAAAACCAATAGCTTTACACAATGTTTCTTTGCCAATTAAACAACAATAGTACACAATTATACTTACAGACGCAAAATAAATTCGAACAAAGCAAGAACACAAACGATATACTACTCTAAAAAACTATTATCACAAACTCTTTACAAGTGTCATAGGAGAGAGAGTACATACCATAAACAAACTTTTTAGATATGTTTAATTTAGTCTTTCTAGCATCAATGCATTGCTTAATTCACTTCGAGTAATTTGGCTGTGACAAAAGATGGCAACACAGATGGACATGACGAACTATACGACGAGATGCTGCTTTTCACGTAAAGGTAATTCATTTAATTTAAGCTGAAAGTCTGTCTCGTATTTTTTAAGTTAACAGAAGCCTGCCCAAACGTATCTCGTAGTATACCTAATAAAAAACGTTCTTTTAAAAAAACTCTGTTTTACGTCACTTTACTTTAAGTAGAGTTAATAAAATTAAGACTAGAGGAATCGAGCGCTCTACAACACTAACTTTTTCGCCTCGGGCTCTTGACCTGGCAACGGCCTACGAATAAAACCCCGAGAGTCTTCCCAAATCTGGCGGTAAAACGCTCTGGAGTACCAATATCTCTCTCACAAAGTCTTGTTGGTTCAGTTTGAAATCGTTTCTTTCTACCCTTTATACTCGTACGTGCTTTTTGTGAAAACCTATAAATTTTATTGCAGAGGTTGTAAAAAATATGCCAATATTATGGAATTGTTATAATTTTTACATAATAATATAATGTAACAATTTGCTAAACACAGTTTAAATGTCTTAATGTAAGCAAACTAGCGGGAAATACTAGTTAAAAAAATTACACAAATCAGTTTGAAACCATTTTGAAACTTCCACAAGCGGGACCTAGGGGCCGACCGCCTAACTCTCTCGCTTTCGATCGCTTTAAAGGCAAGGCGAGAAGGAGGCGTCATCTTGTCATTTCGAAAGGAAAATGAAAGCAATAACGAAAGCTATAGGCTATAGCTTTCTATATTATTCGATAGTATATTTCGATATTATATTAAAAGGCTAGGCGAAGGCCTCGCCTTCAAAGCAATCGAAAGCGAGAGAGTTAGGCGGTTGGGGGGCTGATCATAAGATAAACCAAAACATACATATTTTCTTCAGAAATACCAAAACAAAAGAAAGTACCTATCAAATCAAGATTCTTCTGTTCATTAAAAGACAGCCCGCCCTTAGGGCTAATTCTTAAATGAGTAAACAATGTACTTGTGCTTAAGTACCCCCGCCAATAGTGGCTATGAATAATTAACACATCTTTGTGGCTTTATCCGGCGGTCTACAGACATTTACATTCGGCTGCTGGCGAGGGAGGCATAAGTAGCCCATTGTTACTATCAGCAGTTGTGGGAAGGCCTCCAAATTAATTATCTTTGAAGTCATAAACAAGCCAGCATCAACATTTACATGTAAATTGTTAAAAGCATAAACAAAAATACATTGTGTAGTTCTTAGAACAGGGTGGAAACAATATTATGGAAATAGGTTGAGCGTAGATTCATAACTGCTATAATCATAATTCTTGTTTGTGGAGCATGACAGGGTTGTCGGACGATATTGCTTAATTTGTGACTTGCCTTCAGTCATATTTCATAGTCACTTAAAAAAATATTTACGATAGCATATCATTCTTTATTATTTAGCAGCCATTTCTTTTCAACTGCAGGGCAAAAGCCTCCCCTCCCTCTTATCTCTATTCTGAGCTAGTTCGTGCCATTTCTTCAAGTGGGAGTCCAACAAATCACGCCCTCTCCGTCTAGGCCTTCCACGTTGTCGTCGTCCGTTTGTTGGGACCCATGATGTGGATGTGGGTTCGTCCGTCATACGGGCAACATGTCCGGCCCAGTCCCACTTTAGTTTACCAGCTTTTTGAGCTACGTCTGTTATTAATGTTTTTAAATAGTATGCCCGTTAAATGCTGTTTAAAATAGAGAACTGTTACGTATACAATCAGGGATCTCGTTATAAATAGTTTCATTTACATAATAACATGAACAGAATACAGAATAACAAACCTAACATTTAATTATAAGAGATATCTGATACTTTATTGATACTTGCCTACAATTTAGCTCATATGAAGGCCATCGTTAGTAAGCCTATGGCGGGAGGCCTTTTACTGACTAATTAACTACATGCTTTTAGTAGCAGTACGCCCACCAAACAATCCAAACTCAACTCAAACACTATTTCGTTACCAATGGCCATTTATAATGTGGCTAAGCCATTATAATTATCTAAAAGCAATCGCACGGCCGCGGCCGACCCGTCCCGCATTAATCCTAATCAATCAATCACGTTTTAGGTTGTGACTGAGGCTATAGAGCATGCGGGAGTGAACCAGTGGCCGATGTACTCACTCATCTAATATGCATAGGCCTGAACGAAAACATTCTAATGTTTTATACTAATTAATTTAATAAATTTATGGCTGGATATGGAAACTTTGATTTAAAGGTTGTAACATGAGATATCATGAGGTATTAGGTGTTAGCCTTTTGAGCATAAACTAATAATGCCTTTGAGTAAGTGTTGGTACCAGTAATGTTGCACAGTTTTTATTATTCCAAGTCAGACCTTAGGCTTCAATATATTATCCTAACTTGGCACCCATTTGATCTCACTTCTTTTGTCGTTGAAGTCAACAACCAAGGCATATATCATAATATTGAACTTGGCTCTCATTACACATTTATGTTTTTGATATTTGTTTTGGGATACGTCTTAAGTCAAACGTATCCTCGATTGAGCGTCCATCTTATTTAAAACTAGCTTTTGCTCGCGGCTTTACTCTCATGGGCTACACTACCTGTAATTGTTTTTAATAAAAGTCAAACTTATTTAAGGTACATTTCTATAAGGATAATCCTGAAACCCTTCATAATTTCTAACTAGGCTAAATACCGAAGGATTTAACTTTTATAATGACAGATTTCCATATAAACTTTCCACCTCTATTTCATCTCTTTAGAGGAGGTTTTTCCAAAAATACTAAAATACGTCGTTCTTTATTTTTATTAAAAAATCTTAATATCCATTAAATTATTCATTTTTATAGTACTTATATTTTCATGTATTTTACTTTAAAACTGACGGAATTTCATACAAACTTTCAGCCTCTATTTGACCCCCTTAGGGTATGATTTCTGTAAAATCCTTTCTTAGTGGCTGGTTACGTATCACTCAATTAACCTACAGTTCAAATTTCATCTTCTTCAGCAGTTTCAGCTCGGCGATGATGAATCAGCCAGTCAGGACAAATTATTATATGTTTAAAGATATATAATTATATCTTAAAAATGTGTAGCTTTTTATTTGCTTAATTAGATAATAATCTCTGCATGTTAACCCCTTGAGCGTCGATCGACCACCAGGTGGCCGATAACAATTAAAATTCTATTGTGTCTGGTATTCGCGCGCTCGAGCTCTTAACGTGTAATTTTTATAATGCTTTGTATTCACGCTTTTGGGATGCATTCCTGCTCACATCTTTGTTTTTACTATTGTTCTTAGTTTAGTTTGAATGTATCCTGTTGTGTATACTATAGTAAATAAATAAATAAAGATTACAACTTACAATCAGAACTGTCTAGTTTATATTAACCTCACTGTTTACCCTACATTATTCTCTGTTAGCCAGACCGGCTGTGTTGGCAACATATTAATAATTGGTGGACACCGTGCTAATGGGTGTATTATGCCGGCCGCGTGCATTAATGATGAAGCTGAGCCCGCCGACACGTGGCCAGATTGAAAGCGGATTTATTAACATGTGTAATATGCAGGATAGTGGTGACGTCACAGTGAAATATAGCAAAACGTGATGTAATAATAAAGAGAACCGATTCATCTCTCAATTATGAGTCGGTGACATCATCATCGTGATTCATCATGTTGCCTGCACTCAACCTACCAAAACTGTCAAATTTATTCAATAATAACCAACCATATGACATGTACCTATAAAGTTCAAGGTCTATTAAGGACATTTGACAGTATGTGGTTCTCAGATGTGTAGGCGTGTGTGCTAGCATTATAATAAAATAATGTACGTGGAGTAAAATTTGCGTCTTGCTTTAGGAACCTATATGTGCACTACAGGTCCTCGCAGTTGGAAATAAGTACGCTCTCAAAAGATTTAAACAGTTTATTTCACTTTTCACTGGTAGGTATGCAAGCAGACAAGTAAAACAAAGCAAAAGGCACATACAGCTAGCGCGGACGGTCGCAGACTACCGCGGCGTTTTTTTTGACATTAAAGGAAACAATTTTAGATTACCTACAATACAGTAACAAAATTTATAAATTAAAGAAGGGTAGGAGCGCGTCGTTAACACTATATATTAATACGTGAAGCAAAAACTTTGTACCCGTTTTTACGAAAATTGCACGGACAGAGGAGTATGAAATTTCGCACACTTATAGTTCATATAGAGAAGGTTATCCGAATGTTATTTTTTTAAATTATGCATAAAAAATACATTAAATCAACAAAAACAACATTACACACATTACCATGTATTTGACACACACGCATATATATTTGACACACACGTATTGTTTGTCTTTAATGCGGCCGACATCAACTGTCAATGCCAATCCAAACTAGCATTCTATCTTTTTTAATTTTTCATTGCTTAGAATACAATCCATGCAGCCTTAATAAAATTACGATCGAATTTCGACCACTGGGCGACCACTAGTTTGTTTGAAACAGTTGATATTTGTTGCAACAAACAAACAACAAACCGTTATAAATAACAGTGGTATTTGTAAAATTTTACGAATCTTAATTTTTTTTATGACGTTTAATTATTGCTAGATCATGATTAGCAACAAACTGTAGTAAGGGACGTAATGTACAGGAACAAAGTGATAGCTTAAGTGGTTACGATTGGACCATCAACTATGCTATATCAAAAAACTCACATTAGGCGCTCAGTATTGGAAAAGTTCAGCTGTTTGTGCCATTAGAAAAATATGATAGGTAATAGACGTTGAAAGTGTAAGACCAGTTTATTTTTAATGTTTTGTTGTTACGATTCGTTGAAATATTACTCATCTTAGTTTGCACAATTTCACTACCAGATATTTAAAAAAAGCTTGCAATATCACCAGGGCTCAGAAGGTTCATGTCCTTTTCTTGGAATAAGGTTGAGGTTATCTCTACTTTAATATAATAAAAAACACATACTTAACTGTTAATTAAATTGTTAATGTTGATGTTAACGTTGTTGATTATTATTAACTATCAATAAACGAGTACTTATATACCGTCTGGCATTACACTTACTATTCTATGTAAATTATTACCATTCTTTACATAAGCTTGAAATTGGGAAACAAACGATTACGTGCGTGGACATCCTAACTCCATCCCACATTAGGGCAACCTCGGTTAGTGCTGGCGCGGCAGCTTCAGCGGCTGAGGACCTCAAACGGCGTAAATATAGTTCTCTAAGCCTTGGGCACATATTTGCACCGTTTGGGGTTGAAACTTTGGGACCATGGGGACCGGCAGCTCGAAAGCTTTTTCAAGAAATTTCCATTCGCCTTATAGAGACCACTGGTGGCCCTCGAGGTGGCGCGTATTTTGGCCAACGCTTAAGTTTGGTCATTCAAAGAGGCAACGCCGCCAGCGTCCTGGGCACTCTCCCGCTTGGCAGCGATTTGGTGTCCCTTTTTTATTTGTAAAAATTATGTGTATATTTTTAATTCTATTTCCTTTATTTTTAATTTATGTTGTAAATAAATATAAGTCACTGATTACTTAAAAAAGCAATATATTTTTAATTCAGCTTTAAAGTTGGTTCAGAAACATTTTTTCCGGTTATTAGATTGAATGAAGCCCCGGAGTTGGGGGTTGCGCTTAATAAGCCGCGACGTGAAACGCGGCTGACTGTCCACCAAGTTCGCCAGTTCCATTACAGCGTCGGAATTAAACGGGCCTTGACAACGGCCGTGGCGGTGTATAAAGACCACGTGTTCAAAATTTTCAGGATACCATTTTTTTAAATATATTTTTTTAGCCACCGGATCAGCAAGCTGAAGCGGCAGGCGGCCGGCCACATTTGTCGCAGAACCGATAACCGTTTGTGTAAACAAGTTCTCGATTCATCATCAGCTCATTTTTATGTCCCCACTGCTGGGGCACAAGCCTTCCCTATGGATGGATAGGGAGAACGGGCCATAAACCACCACGCAGGCCCAGTGCGGATTGGTGGTTGTTAACGACCGCTAATGCAGCCGGGACCAACGGCTTTACGTGCCTTCCGGAGGACGGAGGAGCTCGAGATGATAAATTTTTGGTCCCCCATTCGATGACCGGCCTTTGCGAAAGTTGCTTAACCTCAGCACTCGCAAACCGGGCGCGTTAACCACTGCGCCATCGACCTCCTCGTTCTCGATTAGAGACCGCCTATCGGCAAACGTAGTATTGGACGGCCTTATTCTAGGTGGAGCGATGATCTTCGCAAGGTAGCTGGCAAGAGCTGGATGAGAGTAGCCGCGGAACGTGCTCAATGGCGTGTACTTGGAGAGGCATATGTCCAGCAGTGGACTGGTAAAGGCTGATAATGAGGCAAATAACTCCGCTCCACCTCTACTACACCAAATCCGAGAAGCTGATGATACTAAAATCCGAAGAAAAAGAAAAAGAAAAAAATGAAAATTAACAGAGAAACAATAAAGCAGCTGTTAAAACAAAGTTATTTCAAAGAAACTAAAAGGGAATAGCGTGCTTGGGGCAAATCAAGAAATGGTTAATTAATTTATGTTTTGGAGAGCTTTTAGGTGGTGACATTTACAACGTACTGTTGTGTTTTAGTATTAAAAGAGGTGTATATTTACGTCCCTGTTACTATAAAATCGGAACATTCAGATCACCGTGCGCCCACTATTAGTGCCTTGTTATTTAGCGGTTTTCTTATTCTAATCACGAATTCCAAGCTATTCACCATATAAAAAAAACGTCCCGAAAAAATTGGTTTAACGTTTGGCAACCCTAAATGATCTCTCATTTAATTTTTATAGGGATTGCAATGTCATATAATGCGAATACTTTACTTTTCCTATCAATCCGCAATGAGTCATCTGCCCAACCTTCTCATATTGGATGATCTGGGTGCTCGGTGCGGATTTTATTCGCCTTTCGATCAAAATTTGTATTGCCATAATGCAGCGCCTTCAAATGAAAAACGAGGAGAGTTACAATTTTGCCATACAAATTATCGTTTTCGTTAACGTTATCGAATGGCGAATGAAACTCGCATAGTTCCTGATCATATGAGCCTAGTAGTAGAAAGAATGTCTTTATATAAGGCCTAAGGCACATCAAAACTATAAACTGAATAATAATAATGTAATAATTGTAGTATCTGCATTTATATTTTACGCGAACACTACACATTGAAATTAAACAACTTTTACGAATCTACTCGTCTATCGTCTATTTTACACATTACGTTTTAATGTTTATCCTGACGTTTCGAACCTTTTGCAGGGTCCGTGGTCACAGGGAGACTGAGGTGTTGGTCATCTCATAATTTGTTAGTAGCTTGTTTGTATACCCTCATTTAAATTGAATCAGGTGCGTTCAGCGAGCTTACAGTATCTTTTGGTCTGACAGTATGGTGTTAGAGCTGGGATTTAATATTTTGTATAATGGGATCCCAGACTGGTGGTAGATTTGAACCATCTTATCTATTGAAATTAGGATGTTTTAGCCGCGTGTATCATCCTAGGGATGAATCGATGTTCTCTAGCGAGTATTTGTGGTCCCCCCTCTAGGGCATGTTCGCGAGTAGATCCGTAAAAGTTGTTTTATTTCAACTTTATGATCACGCTTAGACTAGCGGAGAGCAGAACATAAAATTAGGTAAATAAAATTCAGCTCTGAAGATTAACTTTGCGCCATTCTGCGTCATTAGGTATATGATTACATAAGAGTTTTGAGTTTCTGTATGACGAATTGACGATAGATACCCGTCCGCCCTTACATGCATAGTGGAGGGCCAATCGAGGGCCCTCGAGGCTCCGGGGGACCTTCACCTCCTTGACCCGGTTCCGGAGGGCCCTCAGCATCGACGTCACCCGCCCTGTGTGCTAAGGGACCGTCGGAACATAATGCATCTTATATTCTGATTGATTATACAGTCCGTTTGTTGGTAGGAACAGTTTGGTTCACATTGTCTCGTATATTATTGATGACTATTACCTTACTCGTGACATTGTCCGCGTGGATTTGAAATTTTAAAAATATATTTAGCCAATAAAAATAGCCTGTTATCCGCAAGGAATGTAGCATTCTATCAGAGAAAGATTTTTTGGAATTGGACTAGCAGTTCCAGAGATAACCCTCCTGAAACAAGCAAGCAAACAAACAAACAAACTAACAAACTTTGCTTCTTTATGAATAGTACAGAATAGATATCGATATAGATATAGAAGATATTTAGATATTTTTTGTTTGAGTCACTTGCATTTTTTATGTTCGATTGCCGTGTTAATGATAAAACTTTCCTATTGTAAAGAATGAAACATGGGACATGTTTATGTTTTTAAACTTTAAGCCCCTATGGCGTAACCGTATTCGTGTTGCAATCTTGCAAGCCGAGCAACCTTTGCAATGCCGGGTCACCGGGTGGGTGACTTTTTTTCTACATCAATAGTTCCTCCATGCTTACCGCATGAGTTCCGGTTGTTATCGTAAGATAGCAATCGTTAACACCGACCTACCTGCATTAAGCCTGCGTGGTGGTTTAATACCTATTTTCCCCGTAACCTATTGTTACTGTGGGAGGGCCTGAGTTCACCAGTGAGACATAATAGACTGATGATTTATACGAGTATTAAAACTACTGACAATTAACAACATCAAGTACGGTTGTTGACGGTTCGCGTGGCTTGTGAGCTCAGCGTGTGCGTGCATGGACTTGCACAATGCACAATTCGATTTAAGCTGTAGGTCAAGTAGTTGGTCAAAACAAACCTGCCTACGTTGCACTCTTTATTTTGACGTATTTTTATAAACTCAGCTTTTTATATCACAATATAGTGAATTACACTATCAGCACGTACTCAATAGTACGTGATAATTAAGGTCTTCCTGATTGACAAGGCGTCCTTCCTCTAGTCACGTATAAACGTGATGTTAATTAGTATTTAAGATGATACACTAGAGGATAAAGATTATTCATTAAACGCAAGAGATTGTTTCATTTCGGGTCTACGTCTCAACACCATTACATGGCGACCGTGACAGTGCTGCCTGTCGGCGGCGCTGCGAGCAAATGGTTTCAAATTAAATAAAAAATAGTGAAAAACTTTAAAAAAAAACCGTGATGAGAAATGTGAAGAACTAAAAAGAACATTAAAACTGAGTGACAATTAAAGTGTTAAATATTAAAAGTGATGTGAAGTGCAAAAAAAAAAAAAAAAAACCTTTTAAAAGACTATATTAATTAAATTATACTTTACTCTAATATGAAATTCATAAATAAATAATAAATACTTAATAATAATACGAAAGAAAAATAAACTCAAGTTCAAATTGACTAATTTGGCTGATAAAATTATGGACAATAGCGGAAAGTGAAAAGCTGAAGGTAAAATGCTGGGTGCCGGGTGATGATGGTGTCCGATAAGGATGCAGCTGGGAGACGAAGGTGTTCGATGAGGTGATTATGCAGCTAAGAGACGTCAGATGCAGTTCCAAATATCAACTATCACGTAACATTTTTTTTGTAACTACTTAATTGTCAATTTTAGATTCTGACTATTTTTTTAATTTAATAATTTCTGATTACGTCAAAAGTTTATTAATCTAATTATTAAAATTTATAAATGAACTGTAGACTGTGTATACTTGTCAAATTACAGATGTTTAATTAAAGAATAGATTAAAATATATATTATTAATAATCAAATGAGTTTTAAATGTACTGGGGTAATGTAATCGTTAGTAATAGTTGGGAAAAACATTATAAAAATAAGGAGATAGTAATGTTTAAATGGTTGTTGACGATACGTACAATGAATAAAAGCAGTAGTTTTAAAAGAAATGTCTATGGAAACATATTGTGAAAGGAAAATACAATGAAACGAATGTTATAAAATGGTATACTTAACGATAATAAAAATAAAAGCAAATTTGAAAATAGAATTGTAAAAGTAATTTTATTTGAATTATTAATTATTGTCAAATTGTTTAGTGAGTCTTGTAAAGAGTTAAATTGCAATTCATATTTAAAAGTTTTGTGATCATTTGTAAGAAAATTATTGTTATTGTTCGTAATTTTAAAATCTAAAATCGATAAAGCATGTTAATAACATTGTTTTGTAATTAGGTCTTACGAAGACCACCGGTATTGTTGTTCATGTTATTCGTAGTCATCAAAACCGCGTGAACATGAGACGTAGCGCATATTGCATTATAATAATAATAGAATTAGTTACAGATAAGCAGTCATTCGAGACTTCATTTACAAATTAAGAAGCAGAAGCTTACACATAATCTAAAGTTACCGTTGTTATGTTATCATTGTCATTGAAATAGAATGCAAAGTGTTAAAATAGTTGTAAATTGTATTCAATGTGAATTGTAATTTGAAAAATTAATGTTTAGAAATGTTTTGCTTGGAAAATTGAATAGTTTCAAAAATAAATTGTATTATTTTTTTGCTTATAATAACTTAAAAATTGAAAAATTAATTTTGGTTGGTTCATACATAAATTAGAAACAGAATTCAATAAATTATAGAGATAAACATAGATATGACGATAGTATTAGCTTTGTATTAAAAATCTTTTATTAACGTTTAAGTTGATGATTAGGTACATTGCAATAATATTTTACTGGATATGACGAATTTATAAATGACTAGGTAATAGAATGTTAAGTTGTTGTATAATGTTGGACACAAGTCAATGAATTAGTAATTTTACTTTTGGATTGATCACCCAGAAGTTGAATCTATTTGTTGAGTTTGACGGATCGTAAGGTGTTGTAGGAAATGAAGGATTTTTAAATATGATTAAGATGAAGTAAGGTAGAAGGGTAGTAAGTTCAGGGTACGAATCCTTCATTCGATCATAGCAGTAACGAGATTTCTCTGTGAGAATAGTTGGAGACAGCTCATGACGAAGGCACGCGCAGACGTAGCGTCAGAGTACATAGTCTTAAAATAATGTCCCTAGAATAAAAGTAAATAATTAATATGTGCACCAAGGTGACACTAATGGTAATAAGTACCAATAAAATAATGATGTTCAGAGTCGACTTTAAATAAATAATAATGTAAAGAAGAGATGATTAGGAGGTATTGTAATAAAGGGATACAATGTGAAATATGAGAAATAGGTACATAAAGAGAGATGTTGTAATAAATATAAGTATATTTGTATCGTTACGAATACTATTGTGACTAAGTGGATAGGCCACATCCACGAAATACGGATTATGACAAATAAAGAATACCGAAATGAAATATGTGAAAAACAGATAAGTATGTCATGTTAAGATAATCGAATTTTGAATATTGAAATATGTTTAAAGAGATGAGATGAGAATGTAAAGTAGTCAACAGCCATCTATGATGTAGTAAGTTTAATGTAAAAATATTAAAGAATAATAAAGAATATATAGTTCATAAGAATAGGACTAAGATATTTAGAAAATAAGAGTTTACTTTTCAGGGAAGGGATGCCTAGCCTTTTCAGGGGAGGTGTGATATAGTGAATTACACTATCAGCACGTACTCAATAGTACGTGATAATTAAGGTCTTCCTGATTGACAAGGCGTCCTTCCTCTAGTCACGTATAAACGTGATGTTAATTAGTATTTAAAATGATACACTAGAGGATAAAGATTATTCATTAAACGCAAGAGATTGTTTCATTTCGGGTCTACGTCTCAACACCATTACATCAGAATCGTAATTCAGCACAAAATGTGTACCAATAACTCAACATATAACATCAACTAGTTTTTATTCAGCTCGAGTTCGGCCATGTATCATCCAGCTCTTATGAATGCCTCAGTCAGTCGTAAGTCTATCGCTTAAAGTAATTTATCAAGCCCAACCAGCATAATTCCTGGCTGAGCACCACGCCTACACGGTATAACGACCAGGGGTCCTACCACAAGCTCCTAAAGCAGTATTACTGCAATTTTAAATCAGTTGTGAAAACGAGACACGACATACAGACCCCGGTACATACCTCTTTTTTAGGGTTCCGTACCCAAAGGGTAAAACGGGACCCTATTGCTAAGACTCCGCCGTCCGTCCGTCCGTCCGTCCGTCTCTCTGTCCGTCTGTCCGTCTGTCCGTCTGTCCGTCTGTCCGTCTGTCCGTCTGTCCGTCTGTCCGTTTGTCCGTCTGTCCGTATGTCCGTCTGTCCGTCTGTCCGTCTGTCCGCCTGTCCGTCTGTCCGTCTGTCCGTCTGTCCGTCTGTCCGTCTGTCCGTCTGTCCGTCTGTCCGTCTGTCCGTCTGTCCGTCTGTATGAACCGTGATAGTTAGACAGTTGAAATTTTCACAGATGATGTATTTCTATTGCCGCTAAAACAACAAATACTAAAAAACAGAACAAAATAAATATTTAAGGGGGCTCCCATACAACAAACGTGATTTTTTTTGCTCGTTTTTGCTCGATATTGATAACGGCAACAGGTAGACGCTTGAAATATTCACAGAATATTGAGTTATATTTCACTTTAAAAATAAATCAACCAAACCGAATACACAAACATGTACCCCCCGCAGGGAAATGAACCCGGGACCACTGGGTCTCAACCGGTGGTCTTAGCCACTAGACCACAGAGGCGGTTGTCTATGTGTGCGTTGCCCGAGCGCGTTATTATGAAGCTTACTTTCTGCAGTCTCCTTATCTTGTGTTTGAGAGGTTGTGGTAAGACCCCGGCCGCTGCTGCGCCGCCGCGCCCGCCGCCGGCCGACTCACGTAAGTAATTAAAAATGGGGCACACGACAATTTGCATTTTAAATCACTTGCAAGGAACTTACTTGTTATGTAAAACCCGTTTTTTGTTAAAATCGTTAAAGTGCTTTTTACAAATTTCTTGTAGAAAAGAAAAATGCAAATGAAAAATGGTTGAAATGGTTAAAGTCCAACGGACTGTTACATGTTTTTCTGTTCTGTCTGTCTGTCTGTCATGTCTAACTTAATTTACTAAATACAGACTTAGCTTTTTGATGTATTTAACTATCTTCTAAAGCAAATCCTCAGATCCTCATATTGTCGTTACCAAACAGTAAATAAAACTATGCAACAGTGGTTTATTTACTTATTAATGTTAATGCTTTGCTGGCCGTGCTGGTGTGTAGTTAAAACGGTTTTCCTTTTTTTAAGTAAAATGTTGTTGCCGGTGCTCCTACATTTTCATGAAATCTGAAACCACAGAACTGTCAGAACAGAATATGCACCCGTGGGAAAACTGACAAAACTAGGACACCGCGACACGACTGTAAACGTTTTAAAATAGCCAAATCTAGGTTCTAAAAATTGCATCATTTTAAACTAACTCGATGTTCGAAAAGGGTGCGGCGATTCTTTGTGCCATTTGTATAAGACTCAGGTGCGATCTTGCGTGGAATATTGCTCGCACCTCTGGGGCGGTTCCGCAAAGCACCTTCTCGATACCTTGGACAGATTGGATCGTCACGCTGTACGCATTATCGGCAATGCAGAGGCCACTAATACATCGAACCCCTGCAATGGCGTAGAGATATAGCGTCACTCAGCGTCTTCTACCGCTTATACCACGGCGAGTGCTCTGAAGAACTCTTTGAGCTTATCCCACCTTCTCTCTTCCTCCATAATTACTGCTCTCCGGAGTCACCGCTGTACTATCTCGAAAATTCCATCGCGCACAAAGATATTTGGTGACTCGTTTCTTTGTCGCATTTTCAAAAGATGGAATAGTCTACCAGCACACGTTTTCCCTCCTTCCTATGACTTGGGGTCCTTCAAACGAGGCGTGAAGAGGCACCTTGTGGGCCGGCAGGGTGAGAGTGACTGATGCTGCGTTGTTTTCACGCTGCACCAGTTGTTCTCGCGTCTAGTCTCCGCTTTATATCAGGTGGAGTAGAATAATTTTCCGATCTAGGTATATAAAAAAATATAAAATAACGAACGAGCCTTACAGTAGTCGCATGTCATGTGTAACATTTGATATCTCACCTTAGTAATAAGCAATTTTAAAATTATATTCTGAAAAAAAATGGGTCAGGTATTATATCATTTTTATTTATTTATTAGAAAAGGCTTACCAACTAAATACATTTATATAAGCTTATATAATCATAAAAACGTGTATATACATATTTAAATTATAGGTACGCACAACATATACTGAAAAATTAAAAAGACATAAACTTAAAATAACGCCAAAAAATATTTTTTTAAAGTAAAATTTTAAGGGCTATTTCTCAGTATTGAGGTACAATTTAACACACTTCTTAAAAGAACCCAGTTTGTCGCTCAATATATCTATTTCCTTATGGCTTTTAGATAGCTCATTGTAACACCTAAACATTGCAATAAGAGGGGAATTGCTTCCATAGTATAACTATAAAATAAATGCAATAAATACTCATTAGAAGACATTTGACATATCAAAATGACCTTTGATAGTCAAATGACACAATATGTCACATATAATAATAATATGTCATGTTCACAATATCGATTTTAAATTTACAAATTGGCGTACGCTTGCGCGCTTCTCCGACTTCCTGTATCACTGTTACACATACTTCCGTCCCGTTTCACAAAATCACTCCCACAAATTGTTTATAGAAAAAATGAGACAAGTAGAATCAATGCCTTGATAAGTTGCATATCTATTTAATTTGACTTTAATAATAATAATAATAGTAATAATTTTTAATTTCAGATATTGTAAAATCCATACTTGTGCTTCAGTACATTGAAACCTAACTCTAGTGTTAGTAAATGTAAACTATTAAAATTTTAAAACTAAAAACGCTAGGAGGTCACAGCCGCGTTGCTTTTACTTTTAAATGTATCATCGACAACTTACTTGTAACCCAAGTTAATATGCGGTGCATGTAACAATAAATCTTTGAATGTGTTCGCGACGAACCCTTTTTACAATGCTGTTGGTGGCCCATAACGGCACTCGGTCACATATTCCATCCAATAGTCGACATATTGCGTCTTCCAGCGGCACTTGTCAGTGACATAGTAACATGGAGGGGGAAAGAGCCAGAAGGATTGCTCCCAACTCAATAGATGCACAAGTTACAATATTTATGTTAACTATTTACATATTTGAAATAGATATTGTCACCTAATGCTATATAGTTTTAATACTAATTATTAGTTATTATTCTGTTTCGTTCCGCAAAAGCATGTCGAAATCTGTAATTATACTATATCAGCACTTATCTTTAGGTAAATGTAAGGTACACAATTTTGTAGTATTTACTCAACGAGCCACTATTTAAGTAAATAAAATCTGTCCTATCTTTTTATCACAGGACCACAGGCTATGGTTTCAACTCTGCAAATATGTACCAGGAACAATGAAGAGCCGGCAAGAGCTACGCAAGAGCTTCCTAAATATATTTATATTATAAATTAAATAGTTTTAAAACTAGAAAGGACTCCGTATTCAATAATACACAATAGTTCATTAAACTCTAACATTTATCTCGTGATTTAAACGAATGTTTTCACGGTATATAAGAAACCTGCCACCAATTTTGATGTTTCTTGGATAGGTCTTAAGATTTTAGAATAATATGATTCGAAGTCACCAACATCGAACTTCAAGCAAATTTAAAGGAATTAACAGACAAATGCGAGCCTTCTGCCCGGTGCCGTCTCGCAGACGCGTTGTTTATGTCCGTCACGGAGTCCGTAAACAGTGAGAGGGGTCGTAAAGACCGCCGCCCCCGCCGGGTTACTGCGCGTGAAATTCACGCCGTTGCGGGGTACTTTATGACCGCCACAAATGTATGTATAGACGGTATGCTCCTGTTTGAAACAGCATACTTTAAAGGGCAATGGGCGATTTGAATGGAGGGCTGTTGCGTTTTTCAAAATTCTTGCTCACAAACTAGACTCTTTTTTAATCTAGACGAACAATAATTGCTATACCTACCAAGTTAGATCGAAATCGTAACTAAGTAAATAACTGATTTTCCTGAAATGAAACTATTTTTACGAATCTGCTCGCGTTTATTTTACACATTAATTTGATATAATGTTTCGTTTTGTATCAATGATTCGTAAAAGTAGTTTCATTTCAAAGTGTTCGCGTAAACTTTAGAAAACAATCTGATTTTTCTGTTCCTGATATGAATCATGTTTCTGACGTTACTGATGTCCTGATGTTCCTGATGTTCCTAATGTTCCTGATGTTCCTGATCTTCCTGATCTTCCTGATCTTCCTGATGTTCCTGATGTTCCTGATGTTCCTGATGTTCCTGATGTTCCTGATATTCTTGATGTTCCTGATGTTCCTGAACCTGATGTCCATGACGTTTCTGATGTTTTTAATGATCCTAATGTTCAGAGTGTGGTAATGTGAGTGTTATTAGGTTTAAAAACAAGGTATACCTTATATATATTATATTTTGTATCCGATGTTTCATCTAAATTTCACCGGAAGTGATCACGACTTTGTTGAAAATGTAACGCGAAAATTTAAAAGTGTTTATAAATAATAGTTATGAATGGGCGCCTATGGCTTTCAAAGTAAAAAGTGTTGAATAATTTCGGTGGGCTGGTTAGAACCACGATAGCTCAATTGGAAGGGCACCTGACCCGGTATGTCAGAAAGGTGCAGGTTCAAATCCTGCTCGTGGAAATTTTTTCAACATTTGTGTTTTTTTTTAAGTTTTAATTGTTTCTATTTCGCAATGATTACGACACTGTTTTGTTTATTTGGCCTTATTACATTTTGTGTCCTAATCTGGCGTTATT